>JAOWBC010001255.1:25967250-25979208 GCA_028566105.1 Hypoplectrus providencianus | reverse complement strand
CTCTCTCTCTCTCTCTCTCTCTCTCTCTGTCTCTCTCTCTCCACTGCTCCACATTTCTTCCGCCTCGAGCATTTCTCAGTTGCAGATTCTGGGTCAGGGAGGTTTTTAGGGAAACTGTGACAGCTGTAGGAATGATTGTATCTTCCTCTGAATCCTTGATACCCCGTTTTATTAATGCAGTAATTAACTGCCACACTTTTGTGTGTTTTGAAAAGTTTTTAATGATCTGTGACCCAAGCATGAACACATTAATGACAGTATGGTGTGGGCAAACAACTCTCAGATAAATGCATTTCGAGCTTTTCATACAGTAAAAGACACATATTTAGCTAATTGGAAGCAGAGCTGTCAGGATGAGTGACTGGCTGACTGGATATCTGTGCAGAGGTGTCGACCACGCGCCGCATGCACACACGTGTCACCATCATTACAAAGCCACAGAGTCACTAAAGCTCCGCGGCCACCTACAGAGAGGCGACACACTTAACTAGCATCACTGTCTGCCTGACTCTCACGACACAAATTGCCCTGAAGGATTCTCCCCCTGCGGAGGGCTCTCCTGCACGGAGCCACAGCCTTGTTTTCACTCAGACTTTAACATTTAATGGTGTGCTTGTTATCCTGGATGTGTCGTTAGTGACAGGCGGCTCTGCATTCATACGACAGTATGGGCATCAATTTTAATATAAACAGCCACTCCACTGAGATCTTTCCTGGAAAAGTTTTACTGAAGAGTCCAGCTTCAACTCGCTGAACACTGTTCAAATATTTTTTTTTTTTTTACTTGGCAAGCGACTTCAAAAACATCTGCAATCTATATCTCTCTCTCTCTCTCTCACACACACACACACAAACACACAGATTCCCCCACTGCATTCACACATGCTACCTCCCCTCCTGGCCCAGTATTCAGTTAAGAGTTATTAACGTAGCTTGGAACATCTTCCACACAGAGTACAGTAATTATATTCTTGTGTTTTGAAATTTTGAGATTTTCAGCGTTGCCTCAGTGGCATTAATAATGTAAAACCCAATGAAATATTACACAAGTCTGTCTTGTTGCTGCTGAAAACCGGCTCTACCTCTGTAGCTTGCGAGACTGAACATTTCTCAAGGAGATGCTGGCAGACACACACTCGCTCTCACGCACCTGTCCCTACACCACCCGTCCTCACTCATCCCATCCCCATCGTCCAGTAACAGGCTTCTGTACCGTTTTTCATCAGTGAACCATCTCTGTAGACTTTGTCTTTCTGGCTTGTTGTTACTTTGCTGTTTCTTTGATATTGTTTTGTGTTTTTCCCTCACCTCGAGAGAGGCAGAACAAGGCTGCAAGCAGTTTCCCTGATGACGTTCATCTCCACGACAACTGATCTCGCCACCGCGCCTCTTTAGTTTGATAGAATGGATCGGTTGATCACACACACCTTCACCACTGTTATATTGCAATCCCTGAAAAATATAGGACGCTGTCTGAAATGTAAAACTTAATTTTAAAAATCCTGCTTTATTTGCATTTTTAGTGAAAAGTAGTGAAATCCGCAGGTGTGTATTTGGAAAAGACTCAATCTTGTTTTCTAAAGCATACCATCATTAAAGATGGTATGAATTGGAGTAAATCTTAATCCTTTTTTTTTTTTTTTTTTACAAAGTTTTGAATTCGTCACAATCCTGAAGCCTTTTGAGGATGCCTGTTTTCTACCCAGTCATAATATTAGCACCTTTTTTTTTTGAGACAAAACTTTACCAGTTGTTTTCTGTTCCAGTCCTTACTTTTTTTTTTTAACTAAAATCATTGAGGTTAAAAAGATTAGTTTACAGTTTTCCATTATTTGAATCTGGCTCATATTTACGTCCTTTTCAATATCGCCCTTGCTCAAACTCTCATTCCAATGCAGTACACACAGAGTCTCCTCTAGTCAAGCAGCGGCTCCCCCCTCCGGCTGCTTTAGGCCCTGTGGTGCAGGGATTTGTGATTCTGTGTCCTGAAGGCTTGGAGTTGGGGACCCTGTGCAGCCTCCACAGTCCCTGTTTGTAATGCAGAGGCAGCGACTCATCTCATGCCTCTCTCCAAGCCTCTCGCTCTTTGATCCCTCCATATCACTGTTAAGTCATTTCGGGGACGCCGCACCAGGAAATGGCAGCCTTGTTCCTCCCTCTGCTGTTTGAATGCATGAGCTGTATACTCATGAAGTCATACTTCTTAATGTGTGTATGCGCTATTGTGTGGGTCTGCATGCACAGGGGGGACCTTTGCTAATGTGTTGCTTGCTTTGTTGCACTCCCGCTCTCCTTCCTCCCTGCCCTCCCCTCCCCTCCTCCATTTCTTCCCTCCCCCCGCTCGCAGGTCTGGCCAGAAGGGTCTCCATCTATCTTGACAGGAGTAAGCAAGGAGGTGAGTGTGGCCATTCTCTTCTCTACTCCCTCTCTTCCACAACAAAGGTGCTGCACTAAACAGCCAGCAGCGTGCCTCCTTTCTGTTATTTTATTTATCCCTACTGACCACCCCACCCCTCATCCATTCATCTGCCCATTGACAGCCCATCACTTCATCCCTTACAGTCATCATAAAGATGGAAGTGGGGGTGATGTGTTTCTAAAGGGCCAACAGGCCATGTTCATCAAGTCAGACATGCTGTCCTTACAGCTAAGGCACTGCGAAGCACTAAAGACCCTCGAGTCAGGCCCCCTTTTCATGCTGTGTGTACACAAAAGTGCCATAATTTCACCTCAGGACATTCATACTGATTTCACCATGGCGTGATATTGCCGTCCCCAGTCTGTTAATTCACATTGGGAGCAAAGTGGGAGGACATGGTCGTGTTATGTAGCAGAGCAGCGGCAGTTTGTGGACAGTAAGCAGCAGCAAGTGTTTTCAGAACAGTGATGGCAGAAGACATACACGTCATGTTGTTTCTCACTGTAGAGATTCTAAAGATTAAAGAAAGTATTTGTGATAAAAACGCAAAACAGGTGAAAAAAATATGTAATGAAGTGCACTCCCATTTTTAAAGTCTTAAAAATATTTTAAACAAGTCCTTGATTCCCATTCATTACAGCTTCTCACACTTTTTTGTCTTTTCAAGTCTTTTCAAGTCTTTTCACTTTTAATATAACAAGGGGCAAAAAGGCTTTGTGGACTAACCAACTGCAAAAACACTGAATCCACGGACAAAACTCCATTCAAATAGATGTTTTTTTTTTTATAGAAAATAGCTCCTGCCTTTGGTGAGGCAGAGGTCTGCCGTCATATTCACCTCAAAATAGCTTCTTTTATGTATTAAAAAACAGTCGTTTAAGCTGGTCCCAAAGGTGTCAGTGTTTAATTGGGAGCGTGTCGGTGCTGTGATTTTAATGGCGCAGAGCCACCCATTCCGCCTTGCCGGAGGGATTAGCCTGTTAAACTCCAGGGGACCGAGGCTGCACAGACCGGAGAAGCTCCTCCTGCGGCTGCTGCACAGCACACACACTTCACATCTCTGCAGATTAGATTGAGAGTCGATCTAATTAAGTTCGGATCTGCATACTGTTAATAATGTTTCAACGGGTTTTGTTCCCCATCTGCACTTACCTTCGTCTCCTCCCTGTACTCATCCCCACCACTGTTTGATATTAGGAATCTTTTTTTTCCTTTTCTCTTTATCTTCTTTCTCTTTATCTTTCTTCGTCTCCCTTTCTTTTGGCTGTTTGAGGAGAAATAGGGCAGCCTTCTCCTCTTTGGCTTTAGGGAGGCAGACGCTGTGTCCTGTTCTACATTTGGCTGCACTGCCTGGTGTCTTGTTAACATCGGGGGCTCTGGGAGCCTGCTAAACCCAGAACTGGGGACTCAGTGTGAAGTTTCAACAAGGCATGTGACTTGGGAACTTCAGAAAAATTAGACGAAGCGCCTTCAGACGTGTTTTGTCTACAGCCTGTTGTAGGTCAAGAATCACACCAAGTGGACAAGTGACAGAAACATTCCTATATATGTGGTTGGAGACGTGCAGGTAAAGCAGGTCAGCAGGAGACATAGAACCATTCGATCATGTCTTTGAACGTACAAGTTTATAGTTCAGTACCCAACCCTTAGGCGTGGTTGGATTTTTTTGAAATGTACCTAGATAAGGATAAGATAATAAAGATAAGATATTTTTGTTGGGTTCAGTTAGGATCTCAGTTTTTCTGTGCCAAGCCAATTTAATTGGTTTTGTCCATAGGGTGTAGGCAGGGGTCATGTAGGCCCTCGCAGAACCCGACTCCAGTTACAGAATTGTCTTTTTCAGACAAACAGTTCTGGAGATTTCCTGAGAGGAACTGCTCAATGGGGGCACCCCCAACGACTACAGTTGACAAGACAAGAATGCATTGTTTTCCCCAAGTCACATATGGTCTGTGAAGTCTGGACTTCACTGTGACCAACGGCTAATATAATGGCATTCTAAAGACTACAGTTGTCCCCAGTTCTTACAGTGAAGAAACAATCAGTGATGTTTTTTTCCCGACCTCAGGAACTCTGCCTTCAAATGTTAGGCAAATGCTAAAGCAGGGAAGTCTTCCTGCCTGTCAGAGGGCTCCCGTTGATAATGTCATCTTTTCATAGAGGCGCAGCATGCCGGGAAAGTCCCCAGTAATCCTGGAGCTGGTTTATTACCAGAGTCCTGGAGGACCTTTTCAAAGCAAGCAAGATAAAGGAAAGAGGAGGGAAAGGGCTGAGGGGAAGAGGAACCAGGAAGGCCACAACACAGGTTTAATGAGCTGCAGTGTGTGGGAGAGCGAGTCCATCACTGGAGATAATAGTGCCGGATTAGAATGCAAGGCATGTCGTCTTCTCCAGAGTGAAAAGAGGAGTGAAACAAGATATTTATGCAAACGAACTGATAAATACATCACAAATCAGGTTAGATCGTCTCGGCACACTGGTGCGGGAACAAGATGATCTACCCCAGCTGCTGGAAACCAGTCTGTTCGTCATATTAAAATGAATATTTTCCCCTTGACAAATCAACCTGTGAACAATATCATTAAGGTTTTTGACCTTAATATTTTGGGGTGGAACATTTGATTTTAAGTGGTATGTGAAAGAGACCAGGCTTAAAGAGCTTGTGTACATGGGAGCTATCTATACCTCCACCTCTGTAGGGTGGTAAGATTTACAGCTGAGGAAACATTGCCCACACTCCTTTGCTCCCGCCCCTCCTTCTCACATCTCTCCATGTGGGTATTGATTTCTGTGTGGGTAACTAAGACCCACAAAGGTTCCCTCTAAGGCAGAAATGTCTCCCGTTTTGAGCAGCTGATTGTTGAGCGTGTGAGATCAACCCTCAGGGTCACCTCTAGGGTTGCAGATCTGTGAGCTCTGACCCCCTGAACTCCCAGAAAACTGCTTTTGATTGGAGTCAGGGAGAATCCATCGCCTCAAGTGGAGAAGGGAAGAGGAGAAGAAAAACGAGGGAAAGAGATGGGATGAAGTGAGCTTGGGGTTAGAGGAAGTGGGTGGCTGGGTGGAGAACCAGAGAGGAATGGGAAGGCTGAACTGGGTTAAGGTAAGGAAGAAACTACCAACCTGGCCGTGGTTCACTGTGTGTCAGCTGGCTTCTGCTAATTATGAGGCCATTTGTTATGCACCACTGAAGCACAGTATCAACTGATGGTAGGGGGTTTTATTGTTGGTTCTGCTAAGTTACCCAAAGGTTCATTGTTATTTATTACAACTTGGGTCCTGTTTTTGCAGGTTCCATCATCTTTACTACTGGTTTTAAAAATATTCTTGAAAAAAGGAATTTGCCCTTTTTGTCCTGTCTTTATCTGTTTGTCATAACGTTATCAAAAAGTTAGAGGCGTCATGCTTTTTCTGTCCAGGCAACTTTATCTTGAAATGTTCTGGCCTTTGGATGGCCTGCTATGACATACAAGAGAGGGTCTCCATAAAGTAGAGCTGGTGGAGATTATTTGTTGGCAGCACAGGTTAAAAACTAGAGTGAAACTGCAGCAAAATAGTAACACAGTCATTGGAAATGGAGGTGATGATGTCCTATCATAAAAGTAACTTCCGTTTTTGTTTTCTCTTCTAAACAAGTTGACTTGAGGTCGTTTGAAACTTGCATAATTATCTGTTTGATCCAGTTCGTTTTGTCTAGTCTGCTCTCTTTTTTGCAGTGTTGCAGAGTTCCAAGATGTCAGCAGTAACTTGAGAAAAGTGTTACCCCCTGATGGAAGCAATGGCCATACGCACACAAATAAGAACCATGTTCCAATATGCCTGCATTTTCTTTCAAATTAGGCCTCCTCTAGAGGGACACGCAAAGTACCACAAAGCAAACACGGAGCTACTAAGTGTCCCAGGACAAAATAAAATGGTCCCATCACCTTGAGTAGAAGGATCAGTGGTCCATAGAGGCCTATTATCTTTTTTATCCAGGGCACTCTAGCAGGTCAATCAGACAATGCTTAAAATAGAAAGCAAAACACAAGAACCAATTAGACCATTTGCAGCAAGTCTTTTGGGGATCCACCCTCATGGCATCTATAGCTGATCCACATTAGATTTTTTCATAATGGGAGGACACGGGTAAAGATAATGATGCAAAAGGGACTAAACTATTTCTTAATGTTATGAGGGTTTTGTAAGTCTGCTGCTCATTTTAGAGGAAATACATGCTCACGCTGTGTGTTGGGGAATCTTCCGCTCTCCACCCCTCTCATTGTAACCCAGATTTCCTCATCACAGAGCTGCCAGCTTCAAAGGGAATGCCTCCTCTTCTCCCTGCAGCCTCTGAAATGAGCCGGCATCGAGCATGCGACTGTGAACGTGTCGCTGAGCACAGTCCTGTGAAGTGGTTTTCCCTGCGTGTCATCCCCCCCCCCCCCATTGTGTGCCCACGCTACCGGCAGCGTGACGTCGAGCAGCGTGACGTCACAGAAGCGGATGCAAAGCCGCCACATGGGGCGAGGGTTTTCCTGCTACCTCGAGCCAAGTAGAACGGTAGAAAGCCGTTTAACAGATGGTTGGGTAGAAGAAAGCCGAGCAGACTCACGACTCCTGAAGTCGGTGCACAGGTTCACTGGCGTTCTTTTAGACCTGAGAAGTGAGAGTCATGATCCTTCTCTCAGAATTATTTGAAAGGAGTCAATTAGGATGAAAGAGGCTGGGTTAAAGAATGAAATGAATGTATAAAGCACGACGGTGACATAGGTGGGTGAGCTGGAGATGGTTATTGATTTTTTTTAAACTGGAGGAGGAAGTGACTAAGAGAAAAGAAGGCGGACAAAAGGAAGCAAAACATGCATGGTGTAATGAGTTTTAAGAAGATGGAAAATGATCCTTTGCGTTTTGCTCATTAGAGTTCCCTTGTCTGACACCAAATAAACTTCCATTATGAAACGAGCGTCTGCACTCAGCTCTATAGTCTAAATGGTATTCTTGAATTGCTGCAGATGATCCAGTTAAGACTGAATATTCCTTTTAAAAACTAGTCATTGAAATTAAATGTTCTCTTAGTTATTTGTGTTGTTTGTTTGTTTTTTCTTTAAACAAGTTTTCCAATACCACATAGGCTGCAACATCAGTTTGCGTTGGGCCAGGGACCTCAAATCTGCAATTTCTTAGTCTATCCCCATAGACACCTATGTTGAAATGCCCAACTTAAACTGATTCATGCCAACTTTAATGGATTTTTATATAACTCAATGGTTATATATCTAATAAGACTTAAAATTGGGCATAACTAAAGGCACTGCCGTGTCAGACAGGTGCCCTGATGGGTGGTTCACCACTGCATCCAGCTCATCTCTGCTCCCCCACGTTACGCCCCTTTGCCCTTTTTTTTTTTTTTTTTTTTTTTTTTTTTTAAATAGCTGGGAGTCCGGAGCAGCAAGGCCATGTTAAGATGCCAAAGGCTGAAGCAGTTTTAGCTGTTTTTTGGTTGTTAGGAACCTGTGGGTGATGTCATGGAGACTACACCCATGCTTTCTACAGTCTCTGGTGTTGCTATACAAACCAATAGAATTATGTAAATAATGGGGGCGGCCTGAGGTCAAACCCTGCCTGCATCTTTACCTGCCCATTGCAGCATGAAGAAGCTGTGATTGCCAGAACGTCATGAGCCATGAGAACATTTCAATGGGAGAAGGTTTCAGAGGCTGATCTGGGATCTGACAAGCCTCCATTTAAAGCATACTGGCTGTAGCCACAGGCCTCTGCCAGGCTTCACAGAGCCAGCAGGGCAAGTGTGGCTGACATGGCACTGCTCGCTCGATTCCTGCAGTGACTGCCAACATATGAAGAGTCTTGCTGTCTTCAGCTTCTTTTCTCCTCACTTTCTCACTCGAGTGCCATTTGACTCATCCAAGCCAGAAAGTGCTGACAGGCTCTGTTCCAGGGTCAGCGTCTGCATCTCCCAGTGGTCTCCTTGACAGGAAGGATGCAAAATGCTAAACCATGCTTCCATCTGCATCAAGTGCATGTTTATACACTGAGGAATGTGGAAGTTTGAACAAAAACACAGACTTGGCGGCATTGCAGGGTACATAATAACTTTCTAAACTGGCAAAGAGTTATTGCTTATGCATCTGCAGCCCCTGCAGAGGGCTGGCTCTGCTACCATTTGCCATCTATTTCTTAGTTACACCATGGTGTAAGAAACTGTTGCACTAATCTGTCATTTGACTTGCTCCATGTGGCAGCAAGAGCCTCGTGAAACCTCTAACAGATTGTGTGTGTTGTGTGTTCGGGGGATCAACACATGCTCAGTATGTTTAACAGCTGTGTAGGTTTATGTGTGTGAGGGTTCACTTATTAATGAAATTAAAACTGCAGCTTACAAATTGTGTTGGAATTATTCTCAGTAACCCTAATAGTTTATGCTCATGTCAGATATTGGGCACTTCATTGGGATTTTTTTAAATCTATTTTTTTCTATTTTGTTTACTGGAGTGTTCAGGTGTCTTTATGCACTGTGTTGTATGTGCTGTGTCATGCTGTGTTGCAGGTGCAGGCATGGTGGTGGACTGGGAGCAGGAGACCGGTCTCCTTATGACGTCCGGAGATGTCCGAGTCGTCCGGATCTGGGACACTGACCGGGAGATGAAGGTCCAGGTAATGCATTCAGTGCATCTGATTTTCTCCAAAATCTCACAGTGAACAGCTGTAAGTTGATGCAAGGATGACAATTGGTAGCTTTTATTCGCTGCAGAGAATCCTGGCACTCGGCCCCTGTAAGGCAGAACGGGGCTGGTACTAGAGACTGAGGTGTTCTGTTCTTGTTTTCTGATGAATCAATCTTATAAAAAATGAATGGATTCAAATATTGTTGGAAGACTGCAGTCTGAGGAGTTAAAGAATCGACTAGATTGTGTTGCCAAATGGTTGCAGTCTGCCATTCTTTATTTATGTAGTTATTCCTTCTTGTCTTTTTTCAGTTTGATTGCTTTTGTTTGCTCTGAGTTTTCTGACGGTGCCTACGCCATTGCTATTATTTCTGGAGCTGGGGATGACATTGTTCCTGTTTCCAAAACTTAATGGAAAGTTGCCAGTAATGCTGTTTCTAAAACAACTGGAATAAATCATATTGTGAAGTTATAGCACAGTTTACTATGTAACCCAGCCGCTGTAATGCTCCTTTATTCTAGTTTGTCAACCGCCAGTAAACAGAAGCCGCGTCTTGCCTCGTCACTCCAACACAACACGCTCACACACTCCTCTCCCACCTCTGCTGATCCCCTCATGTTGCCGGCTTGAGCTCTGCAGTAAATCCTGCAGGGCCTGTGGTTCAGACATGGCTCAGTGAAAATCAGTTGACAGAAATTATCGGCCGATATTGGCCTATAAGAAGCCTGTTGGTATTTATGTATGTGCTGTATGATATGTTCCATGATGAAAACTTTCATGTAATACAGAAAATGTAGCTTAGTGTAGTTTCAAAAATTATGCAAGTTGTGTTTTTTTTATAGAGTCGGTAAGTGACTGACAATTAACAGTAATGTTTAACAATTGATTTTATTCCAATGTACGTTTTATTTCACATTTATGGACTTAGCTGACAATGTTACACACAGTTTGTTTAATACATAATTGTATAAATAAGTGGAGTGGTATGTTCCATGAGAGTTATTTGGGTACATTTGCAGAGTGTTAAAAATCAGTGCACATCCCAAATAAAAAAAAGACTATTTTTATTCAAAAATGACTAAATCAGCCACCATAATGGTTATCGATGGATTTCCTCCCCAAAAACCAGTATCAGCCTCCATCTCAAAATATCTGTACCTGTTGGGCTGTAGCCTGTTGACACTAGTGGCCACATTAATCAGTCTATGAAGACGCATAATGTTGCGTAAATCACGCTGTCATGTGGCACAGTGTTGGCAACCTCTGACCTTACTTCTGTGTGACTCACAGGTTCAGTAGAAAATAGCACCCACATTCTGACTGTCTCCACACACAGCCGGAGGAGTAGCTGCGTATTTTTTTCACAAGCCAATCAGAAGAGGCGAGGCTTTTTCGGACAAGGGCTGAAAGAGTCAGGTGCTTAAACAGCCTTTCAGACACAAAATGAATACAGCATTTTCAGGCTGTGTGTGAAATGTTCTGTGGTTTTTCAAACACCAAAGAATATTAATAAGACCGAGTAGAAACCCAGAAGAGAATTGAAGTTGAAAGGTAAACTATGTGCTCCCCTGGTTTTAAGCTCTTCAGTGTTCAGTGTACTCATGTCTGTGTTACCAAGCTAATGGAAGTGTGTGGCAGAGCCAGCACCATTAGTGTTGTTTCCTCCTTTTCTTCGTTTTTACACACCTAATGGTGCTCGGTGCGCTAATCATTGTCTTGATGGATGGACTTAATACAAGTACAAACAGCCCAGCCTTGCCTGTGGCTGCATATTGATGCTGGGTCCAGCTTGAAACGAGCTCAACACTCAACATAGCACATGATTGATGATTTCTAACAAGGGTTAATGTGAAATGAGCGCTGTATTGACAGTGGTGCCTTGGTTGTTTGCTTTACAAGCCGTTAATGGGGATTTTTGTGTCCGTGTGTCCACCAGGACATCCCGACAGGAGCAGACAGCTGTGTGACCAGCCTCTCCTGTGACTCCCAGCGCTCACTCATTGTCGCTGGACTCGGTGATGGATCTGTGCGCGTGTTCGACAGGAGGATGGGTCCAAACGAATGGTAAAACACTCTTTCAGTCCGATCTCACGGCTGTCTTATCACACGTCGGTTAAATTGATTATTAATTACAGTTTAATTCCCAAGCTCTTTTGTTTCTCTTCGTGTCTGGCCATTTTTTAAATACACGAACACGCAGCACTTTCTGAGAGCATTAACTTCTACACAGTCCTACATTAGTCTCCTCTCTAATCTATTCTTATTAAATATGGCATGCTGTAAATCTCCCTTTGGGGTTGCCACCTCTTTTAATGGACCCTGGTGGCACCACATCCCCCCCAGTTGGTTAAACATTATTTTAATTTCACTCCCAAAGGGGAAAAACAAAGCAGTTAAACCATGAAGTGGCTCATAAATCTTTAAGTAAAGCTAATTTAATGGTTCCCCTCAGGCATGGAGTTACATCTTTCAACAACTCTGTTTCTCCCCCTGAGATTAGTGCAGGTCCAGTAGACAGGCGAGCAGGTCAGGTGTCTTCGCATTCTTCAAAAAATGTTTTGCATGTCTCATATGTGCAGTAAAATGCGTCTTATGATCCGAAAAACAACTGTTGAGATTCATAAATTCATGTTTTTCTTTTCTGAAATGTAGGGAGATCAAATGCATCTCGTGTCACACCTGTAGTCATGATTGTTTTGACTGTTTTAAAGAAAATGCATTATGGGTAGTGGGGATTTTGGGCACTAGAGAAAGATGGTTGGAGGGTTTTCAGCTCCAGCTTCATCTCAGTCTCTCCAGCAGATGAGTTTATCCGTCATGGTCTCACGATGCCACCCAGTGGTTTTTACCTGTATTACATGTTACTGCAGAAC
>JAOWBC010001255.1:25926593-25937220 GCA_028566105.1 Hypoplectrus providencianus | reverse complement strand
CTATAGGCTGAGAAGTATTTGAAGCTTCCCGTTTTTAAGGAAAGTGTCTACAGGATGTGTTTGGGTCACCATGTCTCAGACACCAAGCTGACAGAGAGACATACCTGAGAAGTTTCTTGTGACCAGCAAAGTGGTCAATATGGCTCCCTGTGGTGATAGAAAAGAAGGAATGGAGGAAGTGATTATGATGGAAGGAAGGGGTGGAAGAAGAGACAGAAATAGAAAGATTGATTATAAAGGTCACAGCAAGAAAAGGGAGCACAGCAAAAGGGCAAACTGAAGGTTTTGGAGAATAAGTCATCATTTCAAAATTACCCCACAGAGTCCTGAGTGAGACAGACAGAGAGTTGGGCGGGGCGGGGGGAGAAAGATAGCTGGATGGATTGTTCTATAAAAATAGAAGCATGAAGGATTGCCAGACAGCTCACCTTGAGTTTCCTCCTGGCGTTGAATTTCTTCAGGCACTCCACAGTCTCCTGCCTGTGCATCATGGAGGCTACGGTGGACCGTTGCTGCAGGAAGAAGATGAGAGGATTTGAGGATTAACAGAGTGGAAACAATGAACAGGAGGAATGAATGTTGACAGTTAGACTGTGTGTTCATACAAGTTGGATCTGATGGTACTACTGAGAAGTTGCTGACAATAGTTTATCATTAACAGTGCGTGGGTTTTTATTTCTGTGCATCTTTAAATCTATTCATGTGTGTTTCTGCGTCTCTGTTGTTCAGATGTCACATACGCAGATCCAGGGATGTTTGAGGGCCTCTGCGGCAGTGATGCGTTTACTGGGGTTGATGGTCAGCATCTTGTTGATCAGATCTTTGGCCTCAGGAGTTACGGTGTCCCACTCAGGGGATGGGAACTGGTCATAAACAAGACAGTGCAAAACACAAATTACAAAGCAAATAGAGACATAACACATGACATTGTCAGATATTCTTTCTTAGCAAAGTTGAGGATGGACAAAGAAAAGAAAAACAGGAAGAAAAACAAAAAGCCATAACCCATAATTTTCTAAAAACTTTGTGTTGTTTTCATTGATTCCATTATTTCCAAAGTTTGTACTGTATATGTGTTAGTGCTTACATCATAGGCCCCAGCCTTGATTTGTTGGTAAAGGCGGTGCTGGTCCTCATCCCAGAAGGGAGGATAACCCACCAGCAGGATGTATAAAATCACACCTGGAAGTGAGTAAACATGGTAACTTCACAGATTCAAGGAAGCCAGGAAACATTCCTACTACTAAAACACTTGAAACAGCGTGAGGCGGCAGTGCAGAGCACTCTCCTGCAAACACTTGACTGGGTTAGACAAAGCCAAAGACAGAGGTTTGAGCTCCAGCGTTAAGTGCTTTCTAACAGTTGCAGTGAGAGTTTTGAACGTTATTTACCACAAGCCCACATGTCCACTGGCTTCCCATATGGGTCTTTCCTCAGAACCTCCGGAGACAAGTAGCCCGGGGTGCCGGCAAAACCTAGAGGAATGATATGGAAGGAGGGAGGAGATGTGGAATGGCAGGCAGGAGTGAGCAGTTCAGAGACTCGGCTATTTCTGGACTAAACTAAATGAGTGATTGATTGATCGTCTCATTGGCTGGTTGCTTGATTGACCAACTGATTCAGGTTGAAAAATGGATGGATGAATACTCACCAAACCATGCCTGCTGGTCCCCCTGCACCTCGATAGCCAGCCCAAAGTCAGCCAACTTGACCGCCGCCCCCTTCAGCTTACTGGCCAATAGAAGGTTCTCAGGCTGGGGGGGGCGGAGTCAAACAGGTTAGAGGTGAGAGGTCACACGCTCTGGGAACAAGCTGCCCACAGACACAGATCTAAAATCAGATTAGCCAAACCAAATCCTAATGCAAACTATTAGGGGTCAACGATGCTAAACTGCTCTTAAATCAGTGTCTGAGGCAACTCCCTTTCTGCCACACAAATGACAGAGAAACAGAAATGTGCACGGGACCAAATCTCTACGTGACAAAGGACATTTTCAACGCTGGAGCTGTGGACTTGCTCCCCATATCTCATGGATTCTGAGAGAGTGAATTGGCAGTAGACGTGATGCGCTCGTCCACAAAGACACCAATCCACTGTTAAAATCCATGAGTGGGAACAAAGTGCACACTGCAGGGAGAAGTATACAGGAGGGAGGTGTGGTGTAACAGGAGACGTGGGTGTAAAAACAAGTGACTCAGCCACATATGGGTAACGAAAAACACACACCACACACTAACACAGTTTAGCACGATCATAAATATATGCAAGCCCCCAGCAAGCACATGTGCACACACACTATCAAACACACACACACACACACAGACACAGGTGCAGAAAGGTCTTTGCTAACCTAAGGCCAGTTAGACAGTGTGCTCTGATGAATAAAACATTTCCTAACATTTAGAGAGTCTAAACACAGACAGCCTGTGAGCAGTCAGTTTATGGCAGACATATGACTCAACAGGACACTAACTGACAACTGGACAACATCTACAAAATCATTTACATAACGATGAATAAATCCCTCCGATTACGAAGCCTTTGATAACTTCTAATCACTTCAGAAAAGCACATCTCCCCTTATAGAGTTGACAGCTTGGAAATCTCATAAATCATCACGTGTTTATTTTTAAAATCAATGTTTCTTTAAGCACAGATACATGTTCACATTTAAACATATTCAGGGGAGCTCTCTTTAATCTCTCCCCATTTCCCTCCACATAAAAAACGCTCTTGGGAGGTTATGAGACTATCATTAGAATATTCATGACCTTGGAAAATCTTTCACATCTCAACATATTTTTTACATAATTATGCAAATGGTGATTATTCCTGAGGTTCTGGCTTGTGATTGCTCCTATTCCTGTCACCAGAGCGCTACACGAGGAGTACTACGCAATCACACACACACAGAAACACACATACACAACAACATCAGGGGTAGTATTAGAGTAGGATCCTTATTCTTGACATAGGCAGGATGGGTATTAAGCCCAGGATATCAACTCAACAAGATTTTAATGTAATAATATAGGAGTCTAGCCTTAAGTCTCTGCAGTTTAGTTGTTTGAATCTCCCTCTTACTTCACACCAGAATTGCAGCCAATTTCAAAGCTGAGGTCAAGGTCAAAACAGCTTAACTGATTGCTCAAAGCTTTCAAGGCTTCTTCTAAGCAGAATGGAAAATGTGGCAAATAAAAAGTCTTTATGATGTTAGTTTTCCTCTCAAACGAGAAGACAATTTCAGTTTTATGTCATCGAGACAGTTTAAAGAAGCAGACTGTGTGGATGCAATGGGTAAGGGCTGTGAGGCAAGTCACTGGGTCTTTCTATATATTGCCATCTGTCGTACAGAGTCAGGACTGAAGACGGCTGCAGCCAGGACTGCGTTCATACAAACCTTCAGATCCCTGTGGACGATCCCATTAACATGGCAGTGATGGACACTCTCGAGGATCTGCTGTATGCAGTGGCTGAGGGCGGGAGTGTAATGAACAAGCACGTATTGTAATGGAACAAATGGAAAGAGTGACGGGAAAGGAAGGCAGAGAAGAGAAGATGAGGAAAGTTAATTGTGGAGAAGAGAAGAGGAAACAATCCCATAACAATGTATCACATGTCCGTATCATTAGGCCTCCAATGTGTGATGCTTATTTCTTGTCGGGTGACAGTAAGTCACATGAAGGTAAGTCATTTTTCACAAAATTTAATGTATGACAGACAAAGCTACAGAGTGTGAAAACAGAGATACGCACACACTACCTTTTTCTTTTCTCTCTATCTCTCCGGGGAGGAAGTATTTCAACACAAAGCTGGCAGCGTAAGGTAGGCTGTGTATGATTAATACCGCAGGCTATATGTCGTTAATCACCTTTATAAATAACTCTGAGATGCCACAGAGACAAGGCAGCTGTATCACACCTCCAAGAGGACCATATGTGAAACACACCAATATACACACCAGTATCAGACAGAGATGCATCATTGCTGCTGTGCTCAGCAGTGTCATTGTGTGTGTCTGTGTGCGTGTGTGTGTGTGTGTGTGTGTGTGTGGGTGCGTGTTACCTGGCATCAGCCTCACTGTAGTACTCCCTGGCTACGATGTCCTCAAACAGCTCCCCTCCTGTCACGCTGTGGAGAGACAGAATAAAACATTATAGTGTACATATTTCTGTCTCTCTATCAATGACTAAAAAACTGCACTCAGGCAAACACACACACCCACAGCTCACCTTTTTCTAGACGATTTTTACACTCAATGTATAGTTATTACATCATCAACAATTAGCTTAAGTTATCTATTAGTACGTATCAATGTTTAACATGATTTCTAAGCTTGCATGATTACGTGTGTGGTTGTGTTTGCTTCTGGGTTTGCTACAAAGACACCCATTGGCCCATTCGTCACACACACCAATATGCAGGAGATGGGATATAGGTCTGGACAATGGTGCACCAGCTCTTATAGGTTCAAACATAGTTGTAGATTAAGTTAAAACAAGTAGCACCTTGCTAACTAGTTGCTATGCAGAGATTCATTGGTAACTGCCATGTGTAACTGGCATGAAGCTAATTAAGCTAGCTACTTAACTGGCACATTGAATTTGACCTGATGCTTAATCAAAAAGCTGTTTAATGACGACAAGAGTCTTGAAAACTTGACCAAAATAGCATTATTGCTAGTTAAATAACAAAGTGTTATGCTAATTAGGTTAGACTGAAGGATGGTGATAACTCAGCTAGATAATATTGGTTGGATTAGATATATGCAGGATTCTCTTAAAGAAGTAGCAACTCATAGAAAACCACACAAACCATTGTTATTCAGAGAGTAGTTGGTAACTGTCGGTGGTGGTGAGGCTAACTAAGCTAGCTACGTGACAAAACGTTAGCTGGCCCATGCTACTTCAAAATGCAGCTCAATGATGACATGAAAAATTTAAATTATTTTCAAATTATTTAAAGATACATTTGACCAGAATAGAATCAGTTCAACTTAAATTACAAAGTGTTATGCCCTCTGCCTGTACTTCTCTTTTGTTTTCATCTTGCTTTGGGGCATTTTTAGTCTTCTTCTTGGGGCATGAAGCTATGAAAATAGAGGCACAGCGCCATAAAAACAAAACATGGTGTGGTGAAACCCCAGTTGTTTAGTTTAACACGTCACCTGTACCTCTATAATTGTTATATTTGACAGGTTTGCTGAGGCCTGTGATGCTGCAGTGATAGTGAAACAAGATGAAACGTAAAATTGGTTGGATAGTTACAACTGACAGGGAATGTGTGTGTGAGGGTGTTACTCACAGATCAAACACCAGATAGTGGAAACCCTCTTCTGATATGCTGTCATGGAGTCGTACTGTTGAGGAGATTTAAAAAAAAAAAAACAACAACAAAAAAAAAAAAAAACACAAATACAGGACAGAAAAGGAGAAGAGACCGAAGAAAAAAGCCAGATGAATCAGAGAGCAGTAAACACCTCAAAACAAATACTGCCAATAAGAAACACTGCCGCTGTGACTCAGAGCTCGGCTGTTATTTGTCAGGTGTATTAGAAATACAGTGGTAATATGCAAAGGAGCAGTGTGAAGTATGAATCGTAAATCAAGAAGCAAATTGAGTTTGCAATGCATAATATATTCTACCACCACTCAATGTGATGATTCATGCTGTTCTTAAGAGAGATATATTCTGAAAAAGTTTCTTAGCACAGCTGCCATCCGCAATCCACAATCACTGAGAAACATTTGAGATCTAAATTAGTTTATGATCAAATTCAAATTACATTGTACATCAGGGCTGCTCAATTATTACAAAATCCTAGTCACGATTATTTTGTGTCACGATCAGTAGTGGCATCAGGATTATTAAACCGAATTACTCCTTGACTCTGGGAACATCATGCATTTATTGAACTGAAAAAAACGTGCTATTTTAACAGTCAATATTCTTGAAATTATTCTAACTTAATAATATCTAATATATACATTCAGTTACATTTAAATAAATGATGTACACATAAGTAGATCAAAATAAATGGAATCAGCTATGCCGTATCAATAGTTCATCTCTTCACCTCTATTTATAAAAATGAGTTAACAAAAAAAGAATAGATAAACATAAATAAATTCAACTATTTTGTCGCCTACTGAACTTCCACAATCCTACTTATCTACTACTTAAATTTACCAAACCTGTATTCAGTATATAAAAATAAAAATACAATAAATTATACCATAATACATTAAATCAACCATATTGCAAGATTATTGTACAGTCCACTGAAAACATTAAATCAACATTTTGGCTAACTTTATTTAATATATTCCAGTCAGTAACTCCTCCAAATGGGTGAAAGCTACCTGTAAACATTGAGTCTTGTCCCATTTAGAACATGAAAATGGTTTGTCCATCATTGTTTTGACATTTGAAACAGCATCTGAGAGTGGATTAGAGAGGAATATTTAATAAATGGGTATGTGAGGTAAATAACTTATACAACTTGAAAACTTGAATTTAAAGACAGTGAATATATGTTTTCTTTATATCCTTTCCAAGGTTTAGATATTTAATAGAAGGAAATAAATATTTAAACTGGGTGTTTGATCCTTGGAATTGTGCTGTTTTAATCTGAGGTATTAACATACACAGGCTTTAGTATTGTCTTTAGGAAGTCAATAATGCCCCCAAAGCCTGCTGAGCCTTTGGCTCCTGATCCTGAATTGTCCTATAAATATATTTGCACCTTCAATTTATATTATATATATTTTTCCTTGTTGTTACTTAACTTTTTTTTTTAAGTCCCCTCGAATTTTTTTAAGTTATCTTGGAAAATCAACTGCGAATTCAGCAGTGGTGCAGAATTGATTAAAAGTATAAAAAACTGACAGCCAAGAAAAAAGAGAACGTGAAAGAGTAGAGAGATGTGAAGACAACTAAAGAGGGGTGACAGGTTCTATCAGAGGTATAATGAGGAGGAAAGAGTCTAAAGGGTCAGTGGTTTAGAGAGAGGGCGCGGGGCCGCTGTGTCTTTCTGATGATTCAGCTGGAAGAGCACACAGATACATCATCATTAGATACCTGTACACACACACACACACGCACACACACGCACACACACACGCACAGACACACGTCGCCCTCATAAGTGTGTCTAGAAGATGAATAGCCATCGCAGGATTCACCAGAGACCTGAACAAAATATGTGTTTTCATTTGTATCGGTGTGTGTGCTCGTGTGTGTGTGTGTTTCAGGATCGAGGACTCGCAGCTCACCGATGTTGGGGTGCTTCAGTAAACGACAAATCCTCGCCTCTCTCTCCAGCTTTTGATGATCTAAAAGGAAAACAGAGGAGACACAAACACAGAGAGAGAAACAGAGACGGGTTATTTTTAATAATCTTCATTATTCCCTGCTATGATTGGCTTTATGAATCATCAAACATGAAGTTGGCTGCAAGTTAGTTTTGACCCACCGAAGGACAGTGTTTGGGCATCGATGTCGGTGCCAGTGTGTGTTTGTGCACTTCACATCCATACTTCTGCATGTGTGTGCTGGCTTTGTGACAGCCCTGTCCTTTCCCTTATCAGAAGTGAAATGCTTGACAAAAATAATGTGACCTGATATGTGCTTGGTTATGTGCCACAAACAGGCAGGCAACAGCGGACAACAAACAGAGAGAGCAGCCACAGTGGATTCACATTAACCTCTGGTGTCAGGCTTAATATGAGCTCCTGCTTGCAGGTGCCTTCTGCTGCCCTGAGAACAAAGTAAACATGACGGGATACAAATAAAATTTAATTTCACATATCCGAATGCCAACACCAAATCTAAATGTAGAGATGGTTATGTTTTCTGGCCTTTAACAATTGTTTGTTTACTTTTAACACACTGGAACTGGGTGATGTAATAAATCACGATGTGTTCAAGGCAGTATGGATGAAACTGATATAAAAGCGTGAACACAGACTTAAATATATAGAATATTGTCGCTTGGTAATGTATCTAATATACTGATTCACACTTTTGTTACTCTAGGCGACCTGATACCAGTTTTTAAGTCAGAAACTATATACCTGTATGCCTTCCTGATGTGTAAGGCAATATCAGGCAACATTGGTAATTATTATTAAAATCATAAACCGGAAATTTTTATTCAAGATGAACAGGTCTTAGGACTTAGACATCATAATTGTTGCATCCCTCTTAAAAACAAACCATAAAACTTCCAATGACTGTTTTTGTAGCCACTTTGTGCAGCACACAGCAATTATGAACACGCTGCACGCAACATCTATGAGCACATCACTAATATAGCACCTTAGGGAGCTGATGTGGCCGCCCACTGATTGGTTAGTCGGTCCCAAGCAATAGCGTCAATCTGAATGTCCATATTTCCTTGAGCAAGATGCTAAAACCTGAAAAACTGTTTGTGTGTGAGTGACTGTTAATGTGTTACTTTACTGATTAGCAGGTGGCACCATGTACGGAAGCATCAGCCACCATGTATGTGTGTGTAAGGGGTGAATGCTGACCTGAAGTGAAAAATCTGAGTGATTGCTACGACCATAAACGTACTAGAGATATGCAGTTCATTTACCATTCCTGAGTTGAACATTGAGTTTGAGAAGAGACAGAAAGGTCGACAGGTATTAGGGTCACTGTACCTGGTCCATGTGACCAAAGACAGGCCTGTCACACGACAGCCTTGACACTGACTCTCACATCTCTCCTCTACTGGTTTCATCTGACTCTGTGAAACAAGAAGTGACACTTGAATCTCCATGTCAGAAGACACCAAAGTCCAGCACCTCTGATTCAGAACAACTGAGTAAGAGCAGCAGTCGTTATAATGAGTGTTGCAGCATGGCATTGAGGCGACCCATTTCAGCTTTGCCTCGGGACACAGAGCGCAAAAGGAAGAGAGAGAGAGAGAGAGAGGAAGTGAGGGAGAGAAAAAAGAGCAGCGGGTTCAACTTTTTTTCTCCAAATAAAATAGGACGCCTATTTTTCACTCTCATCGTTTTCCTTCCTCTGCTCGTCTTGATGCTATGGAAACTGTGGACTCAGTGCAGCTCAGCAGCAAGACCAACACAGAACACCAGGCAGCTTGTTCCCATTATAGATACAGGTATCTCTTTGTTTGTGTCGATGTAGTGCATCTATAGGAAGCGACAGGCAGACACACACACAAAGTTAGAGCTGCAGTATACTTTAAACGAAATGGAACTTGGCGTGCTCTCAAATGCTGTGCAAAAAAAAAAAAGAAAGAAAAAAAAGAAATTGCCAGTACAGTACACTATGTTCACTGTGACTGAAAGACTGTTCATCCACGCTACAGGGTGGAGTTTATCAGTCGCAGTGAAAGAGATGAAGCCAGAATAAAATCCCTACAGTAAAATGCACAAACAAATACAGCATGAGCTGTGGATGCACTACAGTTAAAGCTAAAAATACAGCAGGAAGGAGTTGATTTAAAACCTGCCCTGGTACAGTCGCTTACTACTGTTGCACACAAGACAGCATGTCTTCACAGAATGTGTTCCCTCCCTAAACCGAGGACAAAGAGGTAGATGAGTGCCAGTCAGTTTTGTGAGCTACTAAAACAGATCCAGTCCATTTAGACAGTCAAAATCACAAATCAGAGATTTGCCTCAGGGGGCTTTCCAATCTGTACAGCATACCACACAATGATACACATAATAAATCATCTACTTAACTCCCTCTGAACCTGATTATGTTCACAAACACAAGAGCAATACTGTAATGGTGGAACTCTTCTCTAAATCAAATGCTTTCATAAATTAAAATAAATATAAGAAATTATTAAAATTAATTTTACTTTCCACTTCAAGAGAGGGCGGATTTGTACATGGCAAACCACCAATAGTTATACGAAAATTAAAGACTTAAGAGACATTTTTCAACAGAAATATAATTGTAGCCATTAGCAAACTCGTGTCAACAAATAAAGTGACACATCGCCTACATGTTGTCTACTATTTTAGAAAAATTTAAAATGTAAAATAAAATACATTGGTCAAAGTCTCATTGGTATTCTATTCTATGTACATCAGAAAAAGGATGCATTAATAGCTGATTTTGAATTGCAAAGCAAATCAAAACAGTAATTCCCCATTCATTTTACTATTTCCCCTTTTTGCTTGCAGCAGTGTTCAGATCTTATTAAAAAGGAAGAAAATAACATTTACACAATACATTTTCTGTATGATATTGTGTTTTCCCTATTGAAATGGACATGGGATTAGAATGGGTTAGGTTAAAGAGGTTACCAAGAAGTGAATATAATCTAGAAATGTGGATTCATGGGTGGGGTAGAAGAATGTGTGAGGACTTCTGACAAGTGGTCGCAAGTCTGCCAAATTGCCTGTGAGAGCATGCCAGTTCCACATTTGTTTGTAGTATATTGCCAGCTTTACAGACAAGCACAACAGCGGAGAGGAAGACTGGCTTACTGACAGACAAGGGCAGCTCAGCCATTATTTCATGATTAGCGGGACCCTTTGAGCAAGGTCACTAATCTGTCCATCTCTGCCTCCGCCTAACCCTGTTACTGAGTGGCTCATAATATCTTTGGCTCTGTCTCAGCTAAACACTCAAACTCTG
>JAOWBC010001255.1:25855654-25867670 GCA_028566105.1 Hypoplectrus providencianus | reverse complement strand
ATAATAATAATAATAATAAAATTACCAAATAATTTTCAGTAGTTTAATATGTTTGACTTCTAAAAACTATTGTTACAAGCACGTATTGTGCCATTTTTTCATTCCCCTTAGGTTTGTTTTGGCAGTCCCCAAAAAGACCTCCAGCACCTTTTGATTTTGACTTGAAAGACCCTTTGTGAGTATGCTCTTATGTTACAGTTCCAGCTTTTTTCACATTTCTGTTTTATATCTAAACATGCCGAACCCTCCTCTTTCCCCATTAGGCACTTCACTTTCATCGTCAGCACTGCCCGGCTCTTTGCAGCTATATATAACATCCCCTTCTTAGAAAAGGTAAGTCGGGTACAAACATGCATAAACTCTCTCCAACACACACACACTCACGGACTGACTAAACTTTTCCTTCTTACTCAGGATGTCTCTGAAGAGGCGGTGACCAGGATTCTCTCAGATGTCAAGATTCCTGAGTACAGGCCCACAGAGAAAGTAAGCTTCCCCATTGATCTCATCCTTGATTTGTATCTGTGTGTAAAAAAAAAAACCCTAATCTTGTTGTGGATCTGTCTCCTCCAGTGGATAGAGACCGATGAGACAGCAAAGAAACCTGATTCAGTGAAGATGCCACTGAGCAGTGAGGAGGAGAGGGAGGCCATCATACAGCTGGAGCAGGCCATTGCTACTGATAGTGTTACAGCAGGTGCACAATTACAAAGAAAAACACAATGAATGCTTAACAGGCATATTTGTAAATGGGCTCTTAAGATTCCTGCTTTATTTTAAATCTGAAACCTGAAACCTCACCTATTCAGTGATATGTAAGGCATAGGCACGCTCTTTTTTACCTTCTATTAAGCCTATAATACAAATGATGAAAAACGTATTACTGATGATGATGTGTTCACATGCAGAGAGGTTACAGGTGAGTCCGCTACAGTTTGAGAAGGACGATGACAGCAATGGCCACATGGACTTTGTCACATCAGCATCTGCCCTCAGAGCCAGGATGTACTCCATCGAGCCAGCTGACAGACTCAAGACCAAACGAATCGCTGGCAAGATCATCCCGGCTATTGCTACTGCAACAGCTGCTGTGGCCGGACTGGTGAGAAACATTTGGAATTTGCTATATTGATAATTTAACTTGGTGCTATTGTTTTTGAAAGATTTGGGGCAATTTTTATTTTTTTAATTTAAGAACAGATTTTTCGTGACAGTTTGATTGTCAGTGTCTTGTCAGTATGCTCAAACTTGACAGTACGTCCAATCTCAGTGGCTCAGGCTGAGGGTGGTGGGCTCATGCAATGCTTCAGGTGGTGCTGGATTGCAGTTACAAGTAAAACGGGTGGGTTATCACCCCCAAAATAGCTAAATAAAATTTAAAAATCCCCAAAGAAACAACAAATGCTGATGGTTTTCATCCAATTGGTCAGCCATAATATCTGGACTGCCTTGTGCAGTTTGGATTGACCGACTTGCAGTAAAATATTCTCAATGTAAATAAATGTTGGAGCGTGTTTAACATCAATATGTCCGTCATTTTGTTTTTAATGTGTTCAGGTTGCCCTTGAGCTGATCAAGGTGGTTGGAGGCTACGGATTTGAATCTTTCAAAAACTGCTTCTTTAACTTGGCCATCCCTGTAGTGGTGCTCACAGAGCCTGCCCCTGTTAAACAGACACTCATCAGGTAACACAATTTCTCAGTATTTTTAGCATTATAATCTTTTTTTAACCCCAATGCACATGTCTACTACACTTATGATCACACTTATACTGCACCATCACAACAAAGTGAAAATGTAAGCTACAGGATGCAAATGCAACACAGACCTTAATGCAGACTCTCCCTATATTTCATTGTTTTCACAATGTAGTGACCTTTTTTCCCAGGGACAACATTTATTTCTCGATCTGGGACTGTTGGACTATCTTTGGTCATGAGGACTTCACTCTGTCTGACTTCATGAATGCAGTGAGGGTGAGTAGTCCATTGCATGCATCTCAGGATTGTCAATGCTTCTTTCTAGTTATGCCTTTTGATGATTTCCTGTGTTGCTGTTTAATTAAAGGAAAAGTATGGAATTGAGCCCACTATGGTGGTTCATGGTGTGAAGATGCTCTATGTGCCTGTGATGCCTGGACACTCAAAGAGACTTAAACTAACGTAAGTTGCTCCTAATTCACTCATAAGCGATTCCTGATGAAAAAAAATCCCTTTTGGTGAAGAATAATTGGAAACAAATGAACTGATGCATTTAACCTTGCCTCTGACTCTCTTCAGGATGCTGAAACTGATCAAACCACCTGTGGACCGCCGCTACATTGACCTCACTGTGTCATTCGCTCCAGAGGCAGACGGAGACGATGACCTCCCCGGCCCTCCTGTCAGGTACTTCTTCAGCCGCAATGGAGAGACGCCCTGACACCCTTCTAGATGTCCTCCTCAAACCTCTCGTGTCCTTACTTCCCTTCTTCATGTAAATTGTTGTACCCCAATAACCTGGGCGAGTGCCAAGAGCACCAGCCACCCTGTACGTAACAGAGCAAGAAAAAGGCCAGTCATGGCCCCAGTTTTTCTTGTCCCAAATCTAGCCAACATGAGGCTGCTTGAGTAGCACTTAACTGTACCTGTGTACATATATTTTCTCCGTTTGTTTTCTACACCGTTGAAATGCACAGCTCCGCCTGTGTCAATGCCTTAATTGATAACCTTTTTTTTTTTGTTTGTGGCAGTGAGTCTGACTAAAACCTATGTTTACAGAAACCCGCATCCTCCCAACACACAATCCCATTAGACTTGTTCTGTTCTAATTCTGCATGGCCCTGAAGGGAGCTGATGGCAGGGCTGTTGGCATCATATCCTCTTTCTCAGAGTCCTCTCATTGGCTTTGAAATTATTGCCAACCACAGAGCTTGCCAGGCGCTGGTCATCTCCCTTAATAAAAACAGGTCAGGCCAATATTTGTTCTTTAATTTAGAGGGGCAAAAGGTCAGTGGACAATGGCAAAATCACCAAAGATACTGATTATCAATGTGTCTGCAGATAATTCATCAGTTGACTTCCTCATAACTATCACATTTATATCACATGGATGTGTTTTACCCAAACATTATAGAGCAACAAACAGTGGCAGCACATCTTATGATGCACGTCAGGTCTTTGCGGTATATCGATGAGAGCCGACGCTTCAGAAAAGCAGCAGTTTTATTACATAGCTCACCTGTCAATTGACCTGCATCATAAAACTCTGTCATACCTACCTTTATGGGTAAAATCAGCAGTCTATATCATGTAAAATACGTGGGTAATGGCAGCAATGGCATCAGTTAACAAAGTTGGGAAAACAATATGTTTGTCATTAGATAATGGCACAAGTTCAGTGGCAGTTCCCCCACACAGAAAAGGTTTCTTTTTTTGACTGACATGAAACATCGGTACCACTGTTTTGGATCACACTCCGATGGTTTCAAAATGCAAAGAAAAATCTGTGCTGTTCACAATTTATTTGTTGCATTTGTTTATAAATGTGTGTCCATGACATGTATTTATTTACTTGTTACTCATTTTTGTCACTTTTTTGTGTCAAACTGAGCCTGTGTTGAGCTCTGTGGAGTCATGGTGCACTGGTTAATTGTGAATCAACAATGAACAAAAGTCATACAAAAAGTGTTAAAAAGTAAATCATTATGTTTCGTTCCAGCTGAAGGTTGTTGAACA
Source organism: Hypoplectrus providencianus (assembly GCA_028566105.1). Classification (NCBI taxonomy): domain Eukaryota; kingdom Metazoa; phylum Chordata; class Actinopteri; order Perciformes; family Serranidae; genus Hypoplectrus; species Hypoplectrus providencianus. Next base: position 25,863,954 of record JAOWBC010001255.1, on the reverse strand, counting down.
GGTTGTTTTTTTTTAAGTTAGCATTGGCTTAAATTGGCAATAAAGTCAATGTAGTTTTGAATGATATCATTTAAATGTATTCTTTTGTATTGAGGTAATTGAGATCCACCTGTGATAGAGCACTAACAGGTTACTTAAGACTAAAGTCACACAGAATGATTCTCAACCACATTTATTTCTCTCCCCCTAACCAGAGGTAGTAAATTTCACTTTGCACAGAAAATGTCATATCAAATTGACAACACTTCTTGTGCAGTGAATGTCATTAGTGTAAAACAAAACAGTGTTAACGTGTGACAATGATAATGATGTATGTTCCTGTGACCGACAATTCAACCAATGGTCCAATAAAATGTGAGATTTCAGGATGTCCTCAAGACTAAAGCTGCTCTGTGTCTTTGTTTTAAATGCACACGAATATTAGAGTTGAAGGAAAATATGCAGTTATTTCTGATCAGTGATGAATTGTTTCAGGTAGTTTGTGAAGTAAAAAAAACATTCTCCTGTTCGAGCAGAGATGGATATCTGCTTGTCTTGGTTTCATTTTGTCAAGGTTATATTTTTGGGTTTGGGATGTTTCTTGAATGAAACAAGACATTTGTAAACATCATATTAGGTTCTGAGAGGTTGTATTTGGCATTTCTAAATACAATTTTCTGACATTTAATAGTGGGACAAACATTTCAAGTTAATACATTACATAGAATATAATCTTGCATAAAATCTCATGACAAGTATTGGGATATCAGTAAATAAAATGCTCTACTTTTTTTTTTTTTTTTTACACAAATTGTATATTTGCGACACTGTACATCAGTAAATAGAATTATACATACCGGTACATTCAATAGTTCATGTGGAGCTCATATGCAGTGATGTGCATGTATTAATTTAGCATTTCATAATTGTTGATGTAGTGAATAAAAAATACTGATTTCAGTATAAACATATTACAGAGCCTTAAGCAATAAATTCAAGTAGGTCATGTTGATGTTAAACTTCAAAACATTCACATTATATATCGAGGTCTTGCAAGTTGCCCCAGCTGGGTCCCACTTTGACTTTGGCCTTCAGCTTCACATACAGTTTCACAGCTGACTCCATCTCCCTCTTCACTATCTGCGCAACCTGACAGAAGGACAAGCATATGTAGTAATGACATTTTTTTCTAATTTCCCACTACAGGTCCACCAAACATACAAACATGCCACTGTTAATGTAATATCTCAGTTTCAAGCATATGAATGCTTATGTTTCCTTTAAGTCTAAAATGATACTTCTCTGGAGACTGCATCTCCACTTCAAAAACCAAAACATTTCATGTGTGAAGATAACCTCACTGAACTTAACCTGTGTGTATCAAAAGCACAGCTTGCCACAGCAATTATTCAACATTCAATGGGAAACCGGATTCAAAGCAACAACGTTTGGCCTACAGAAATAATCCCAGCAGTGCTCTGTAATACAGATAAGAAAATTCTAAGAATTTTCCTACCTGTATGAGGTCTTCCTCTGTGGTTTCATAGATGAGCTCATCATGCAGCTGCAGGACAAAGTAGGCCCCTCTGAGGTGAGACGTCCCCACCCTGCGCTGATTGCTGGCTGTATGACGGACAGCAGTACATGGATTTATTTACAGACTTGGAAACAATGCAGCAGTTATATCTTTATGCATGTGGTGTATATACAATATGGGAAAAGGAGATCAGGGGAAAGTCACCTGAGTGAGCGTGCTGGTGAGAGAATGGGGCAGTCGGGTATGTTTTCTGTAGTCGTTTCTGGATGTTCACGGTGGCAAGTTTCACTATATCTGCTGCTGAGCCCTGAACAGTCGTGTTCACTGCCTGACGCTCTGCCTGAAGACACAAGTTATGGCAAAAAAAAACACTTGAAGTTACATTGCACTGCTTACAAATAACTTAGAAATACTTTCTGGTAAGACGTGCTGAGGGGTGAGGATGCTTACGTGTGCTTTGATGTGCCCATTGGCGTTAGTAATCCCCGGCAGGTATCTCCTGCGGCCCATCAGCGTCTGGACATAGCTGTTCTTTATACAGTTCTTCACAGTTTCTTTAAGAAAAGCATTGATACCTGAAACAAAACACAAAACAGTAATGATTAGATCTTCTTTCTCCCATTTACATGTGCATACACATTTCACACAATAACGTATATGTAGCCACAGTTGCATAGTTATGTTATCTTTTGATATGTTGTGTTATTTTTTCCATTTCCATTTCCATTTCCAGTTCTCTTTCCATGAGATTTCCATGATTTCCAGTTCCATGCATGACCTTTTGTAGATGAAGGCCAGATGTGTCCCTGACACTTCAGGCCCCTTGGCCTGAGCTGGGTACAACTATTTAACAATGGGATTCTACTACCACATACATGACTTTGATACCAACAACAGTGCTTGTATATAAAGTATATACCTTTGTATCTGGCCTTGAAACTCTCTATGTAGCAGGCTGCGTCATTCTCCTCAACTCCCATTTGCTCCCCCAAAGACTTGGCTCCCATCCCGTAGATAATGCCATAGCAAATCTGCAAAAACAAATACACACCAATGAGAATGCATGTGTGTCCAAGTCATTGTCCCTCTGCTGCTTCTCTGTACCTGTTTGGCCTGTTGTCTGAGGCTGTCGTTCACAGACTCTGGGTCGATGCTTTTCCACTCGGCGGCGATGCAGCGAAACACGTCTGCTCCTCCATTCAGCACCTGGCAATGCACACCCTATCATTTCTCAGATCTGTTTATTGTGGATTGTTATAGGATGTTTCCTTGCTGTTTACATACCTGCAGTAGATGTGGATCCTTGGAGAGGTGAGCCAAAACTCTTAACTCCAGCTGAGAATAATCAGCTGCCAAAATCATCCCACCTACAGTGCAGCACAGAGCTGTTAGTACAACAGTCTGAGGCAGAGCTACAGACAAAAGGTGATCACCCACACAAAGCAACTATATCCTTATAGTAACCTGAAAAGGGTACAAAAGCATGTCTCATGCTGACAGAGAAAGCCGGGCCTTGTTCCGCATGGCCAGCTGCAGCTGAGGGCACCGCAGATCGTCTTTTTCTTCTGTAAGAAAATAGTACAGGTATAAGATGGAAAAACCTTTTTCAGCTTTGGAGAAAAAAAACAAAAACTAATGGAATTTGGTGCATTCACAACCACACATATCATGTTACAAGTCAATTTATCACTTCAAAACCCTTCCAGCATCTGACTATAAATAGAAACTTGTTTGCAATACCATGAATTCTACCAAATGTCTAAAACCAACATTCCCAAGTTAAAGTTATATTGCAGTCAAATGTCTTAAGTGTGTCTTGGCCCTATTCAGAATGTGGATAGTGGTGTGCTTCAGCCTCTTGTTGCTGAAATCAGTTTTACAACAACAAACACTTGGAGAAAATGATCCTCCTCTCCAAAAACATTTTTAACCTGTTCTTTTACCTGGTAATAATCTCTAAACTAAACCTAATCAGAATTCTGTGTGTTAACATGCTCCAAAAACAGAACCTTTTAATATACAAGATGATATTGAGGTATTTAATATAGCTTTCTAAATCAGATGGGTCGAAAAATATATCATAAAGAGCTGATTTGCTTTAATGAACCTCAATGTATTCAATTTCAGTTTTATTTAATAAAGTGAAATTTACTAAGTATTTTATATTAAAACATTAGTTATTTTACTTTTAAATGGTTTTTATTTGTTTGTCTGCCCTTTTGCATGATATTTTGATGTTCTATGTAATGCCCTCTGAATTTCTTTGTTGCTGAAATGCACCATAGAAATAAACTTGCCTTGCACTGAGAAGACACAGGAAGCTCATTTAATACTCCCTTACTCATCTACGCCTGCTGTGAGAGCCACAAACTGATAGATCAGCTTCAGTGAACTTGGATGCTGACCTACCCTGTTTTGGTGGTCGTGTGGCAGCCGTCTTGTGAAGGTGGACTCTCCCCGACCACCGTGGGCATGTAGATCTCAAAGTCTTTGGGAACATTCTGTATGTTTGGCTCGGTGAAGCTCACTCTACCTGATAACAGAATGAGCTGGGTCACTGCATGCTTTAGGCTGACTGCAAATAGAATTTTATTCGATCAAAGTACGACATCAAGAAAAGCATTACATACTGTAAAGACAGCATCTGTGTGTGTTACCTGTGGCTGTGTGTGTCTGAGCGATGGGGTATATTCTGTCCATAGCCAGCGTGGAGTGGTACTGCTTCTCCCTCTGCAGAGGGAACACCACTTTAGTCAACGCATTAGTGATCCGCCTCCACTCCAGGATCACTCCTGGCAACGGGTGCAGGGGCCGAAGCTTCTCCAGAACATCCTGTCAACATCAGAGGATTAAAGTTTGAGCTCCAGCCCCTTTCACACGTTCAGGAACATTTGCTGCACGGGGTCATGTGTGAATAGGAGCAGGGATCCATATTCAGGGAAATCCTTCAGGGTGTCTAGGAGTGCCTGAAAGGTTATCTCAGTAATCTATAGTGAATCACTACATGGCACAAGCACAAATCTCATGTAATGCAAAGCAGTTTCACCTTGGTGGTGCTGAACTGCTTTCCAAGTCGTACTCTGCCACCGCCTCTTCTGGTGTAGCCGAGAGTCTTCTTATTTTTAGATCCACCTACATCACCGTTTGGAGGCAAGTGTAGCTCTAAAAACAGCACCTACAGTAAATATTCACGTGTGTTACAATGCTTCGTTGTACTTTTGTATTTTGGAATTTAGATAAAAAGATGTGTCGGACCTGTGCTATGTCATCGATGCTGGTGAGGGAGAAGCTGTGCCCGGCCAGGTTGTAGGCCTGAGACTCCAGCGCTGTGAGTTTGGCTTGCATCACATGTTTTTGTCTTTCACACTCTTCCACGCTGAAGCCCACTCCGTTCAACTCCAAAAGAGCCAAACACACCTGAGATGGCATCTCATTGCGCCTGAAAAAATCTGACAAACAATACAACAATGCTCAAATCACAAGTGTCTACAGTTCTCCCATGGTAAAAGCAGTGTCCGAAGGTATGTTTGGTCTTTATACCAAGCAGGCCGTCTTTCTCCAGCAGGCCAGTGAGATGGTTCATGACAGAGTGTACGAGCACGCTCTTGGTCGCTGCCCTGACACGAGGACAGTGTGCATGCGGGTTCCCCAGTCCTTCCAGCAGAGTTAATTCTTCAGGACAGTAGACAGTTACCATGTTGGGTAGAGTCCTCTCCTCACTGCCAGTGTCCACCAGCCAGCATGCAACCTTCAGCCGACATTCAAAGCAGAGTCACTGTGATGAGTATCAGAAAACTTCTAATGCAGCAAAGTCCTTAGCAAGACAATCATTACCTACAGTACTACAAAGTCAGAAATGTGTCAGCAAGAAGCCTTACATGCAACAGCTTACTCATAACAACCAGGATATGAGTTTCTATCTATGTGCTGTAGGTGATAAAAGTGACTCACCTTGGGATCTTCACAGTTTCCCTCCAAGCTGACACCACAGCTCAAGACGAGCGTCTTGTAAACCTGGATGATGTCATACGTGACAACCACACCTCCTGTGTGACCTGCCGGTGAACTGCTCAGACAGGTCTTCACCTGCCGCAGCCTCTCACTTACCGGCAAATCATCATCCAGTGGGGGAGGGGCCAGGCTGGCGCTCAAGCCTGAAGGGTGACAGAGAGACTGAGCTAAGGACACACTGTCAGTGAGTGAGCTTGTGCGTACAGTACTGTGTGTGTGTGTGTGTGTATACCTCTACTCTGCTCTTTCTGCAAAGACAGGTAATATGCATCTCTTGCTCCCCAGCAGACAGAGAGTCCAATCAACACCAGCCCATCACTGTCTCTTACTGGAAAACCATCGTTCCCATGGAGCTTCTGATGAGCTGCTGATGCTGCATAGAAACACATGAGGAGACAGTATGCAACAAGTGTTCATCTGCATTTGTGTCATTGCAATTTTGCATACAACAAACTTAATTTTGTAAAGAGACTTCTTTATATGTCGTTCTTACATTTTCTGCAAGGTAATGTCACGTTTCTCAGTTACCTCTCTTATGTTTCCCTCCTATTTCCTCCTCAGGCTGCGATCTGTGTTCCCTCTTCTCACAGGCCAGAGCCAGAGAGTACCGCTCCTTTGTTTTCCACTCATTAATGAAAGTGTTGAAGAGCTGTTTGTCACTTGCCACGTCTATGATGGTGAAGGCTCCTGAGTTGCTCGAAGGGAGTGAGGCATCCTGAGACAGCTGAAGAGTAAATCCTTCATCAGTTACAGGTGATTCTGAATCAGAGGGAAGCCTCGGCGGGGGGGAAGATGGAGAAGCACAGCCTCTGGGAGGTCTGAGATTCGGATCGGTGTGTAGTGGGGGTTTGGTTTTTGAACTTGAATGTGAAACGATCCTTGATTTTTGGTGTTCATTGCTGCGATCTGAAGTAGGATTAGGCTGTTTCATGTTAGCAACAGCCTCTGATAAATGAGATTTGGGACATTTGGGGGTTGCTGGTTTGCGTGGCTGGAGAGTTGAAGGAGTTGACTGGTTGACTGGCTGAGCGATGAGGGGCGATTGGACAGAAGAGGTCGTCAGTTTTACTCTGGGTGTGACAGGTGGTGTTTCCTGAGTTGGGGGGATAAGATCACCAGCAGATTCTGGTCTCTCTGGGTTTTCCATGCCATGTCGTGACGGCCGTTCATCTCGTAAATCACTCTGAGCATTTTCTTTCCCCCCTTTTTGGTCCAACTGTGTTGAGGGCCTAGGCACGTCTGGATCCTCTGCAGTATTTGAAGCATTTACATGTGCATGAACTGTGTTTCCTGTTGTGGTGTTCTGCCAGGGCTGGTCAGACATACTGGGCCAGCGGTCAAAGATCTCTTGCAAACCAGGACTGCAATAGAAAGAGTTTTCAGCTTTTTGGACTTGTGAGTGCTTAGAAATGGTGTTTTCACCCTTTTGTCTCAGGCCTGTTTGATTGTCGCTTTTGTGTTTATGGCCTTGATTATTAGCGTCTTCACCCTTGTCATGGTCATTGTGAGTTTCAGAAGTTGTTACAGTGGGTAGTGACTGTATCAGACCAGTTTTAGGCTGTGATTTTGATAGCAGCTCATGAGGAAGGAAATCATCTGTGTTGGGCTGCGGAGCTTCATGATCGTCTTCTTGAATCCTTTCTGTGTGTCTGAGCAAGCTCCGCCTCTCCAGAAAGTGTTCGCCCACCAGCAGTGAGTCGCCCCACTCCGACAGGTTAAAGGAGGACTCACCCCATTGGACCGCCTCCTGCTTTTCCGCCTCCTGATTGGCGAGAAGCTCGCTGCGCCTGCGCTCCTGGGTCGATGGAAGAGGGTCTGTGGTCTCCTGGCCAACAGGCTCCTCTTCGTCTGATTGGTCAGGAATCTGGTGTGGGCTCAGATCAGCCAGCAGAGAGCCGTCGAACAGGCTGTCAAACAGGAAGCTGCTGCTTCTGTTAAAACTCTCTGAGGCAGCCTGATTGGCAACGTCATCGTTATCTGCAACTATATTATTGCCACCAGGAGAAATCTGAAAAAAAAAATTATTCTTTGTAATGAGTTGTGTTTTTATGATCATAACATAATGGCTGATTGTTGTCACTCACCTGGTGGCTGGTGTTTAGGATGAGCTCCATCTGGCTTTCTGTGAGAGAAATACTGAATTTGGGACATGCATTGTCAGGAGCTTCAAGTCTGTTACTTCCCTCATTTGCGTCCTCATTCATCTCTAACGCTGCTTCTACCTGCCCCTCGCATATCCTCACTGGCTCTTCCAGTTGAGTCTTTCTTCCATCAGTCCCATCTATGTCTTGACATGCCTGCTGAACAATGATTCTCTCTGTCTGAGTGTCCAACTCAAAGCTCTCACCAAAACTCCCCTCTCCTTTTTTAACACCAGCCTCTTCGTCTCGCTCATCTCCTGCGTACGGCTCAGGGGATGAAAACTCATCCGCCTTTCCGCTGTCCAGTCTTCTTCTCTTGGCTTCAGGAGAGAATAAGGGGTTAGGAGAGACAGTCAGTGGAGAGTTCAACATATCTGGATTCGTAGGTGTAGAAACACAGTAAGGGTTTTTTAGCACAGGGCCAGGAGCTTGATCCGTCGTCTGCACCTGGCCTGCAGGTGCTGAATTCTGCACTGAAGAAACCAGCAAAGGTTTTGGGTGTGATGCCTGTGCAGTCTCTGCATTATCTTGTAGGCTTCTGTCAGTTTGTATAGAGTGGAGGACTTTGGTTAAGGCCCTTGAGTGCTTCAGTCTAGCTGAATTCAAAGGTGAGGCAGCGAGCCCTATGGCAC
>JAOWBC010001255.1:25821841-25855554 GCA_028566105.1 Hypoplectrus providencianus | reverse complement strand
TGCTGTGTTGGCTTCTTCCCCTCCTTGCTTTGACCTTGTCTGATTTTGCGTTTCACTTTTTCCAACAGGATCTTCAACGTCAATTAATATTTTTTTATTTGCCTTGTCATTTTGCATTTTTTTGCTTCTTTCCACTTGAACTTCATTACCCGTTTGTCTTATTTCTGGCTCTGTCCTGTCTACCTGACCCTCCAATTTTCCATTTTCTGGCTTTGACGTCCCTTGGGACTTTGGCTTACTGTCTGACATCCCGTTTTCACATTTCCGTTCTTCCTTATCCTCCTCTCCATGCGCGTTAATATCTTTTCTCTCACTTTCCTTGACCCAGTGATCTTTATTGTTGTCAACATTTACCTCCTGTGAGTAAGAGGCAGATGAGGTGTCTGACTCATCGGGGCTGTTTCCAGCAGGAGCCCCAGGAGGAAGTGTGGTCGGGTCCCACTGAACTCCTAAATGGGCCAGGTCTTCCTGAAGGAGGATCCGTGCCTCAGAAACGATCTCAACAGCAGCTTCCTGTTCTGTCAGAGCCCGGCCGCCAGTGACCCAGACGCAGCGGAGGCTCCGTCTCTCAGCTGCCTCCGTCTCACTCTCATCCACTGCGCGCTTAGAGCTGAGAGACACAGACAGACAGACATCATTTGCTTTGTGTCTGGGGTCATGTTTCAGGGAGATTATAGCTTGCTGTGCTGACGCTACAATGGCATTTATGCAAGCTGAGCTTTTAAGAAGAGTTTATGTAAAATGTACTTTTTTTTATCTCCTAAAGTAAGAATATTGTATGTAGATTATTTTGGCTAAACCACTTATTGATATGGAAACACAATTAAACATTTTATGTCCGAAAAGGTGTAGAAAGAGGTGATTGCTTGGTGAGTTATTACCACTTTTTGGGGGATAAGAATCTAGACGGCCATTTCAAAATTTTTGGTTATGACGAAGACTTATGTCCTTCTCTACTTAATCTGCAGTTATAATAGTACACACACACACACAAAGACACACCTACCTCTTGAATGGGACAGCATTTCTCAGGGCTTTCTCCACATCAGCTACAGTAGCTCTGGCGAGCTCAGCGACAGTACAGAGGCCTTGTGCGTACAGCGCTCTGGCTCGGGTTGCGTTCAGGAGGGAAACCCTGACAAGGTCGACCAGCTCCCTCTGGACTCCAAAGCTAAGCCTGGTCTGGTACTGGGACAACAGCAGCTCCATGTTGTGCCAGCCCAGACGCTTGCAGAACACTGTTACCATACCTGGAGGGAGGGCAGCGAGGTCAGAGTCATTGAATCACTAATGTGTTGCTACAGTTTCTGGTTCAGGGTTTCTTCTTCTGTGCTTAGTCTTATAATTTGCACAATAATTAGATATATACCCAGACAAACTTGTCCTGAGCCACATTTAAGCCTGCACCCACTGAGTCTGGATTACATTGGGACTCTATAAGTCCTCTCACAGTAACTTGATGCAAGAAGCATGAGCACTTTACGTGGCTCTGAAGGAAGCATGCAGGTGCTGAAACATCAGCTAATGGAATAAAGTCTAGGCAGTATATCCATCCTAAAGTGCTCCTGCGTCTTGCATCAAGTTACTACCCCTCTCTTTTTAATGTAAAGTGTTGCATAATTGCAGTGCAACATGTCCTGGAATACCTGCATATGTTGAAGCAGACTGCTGGAGGGATTGTAACTGCCCACGGTTGCAGTTGTATTTGGATGCCACTGTTCCCAAAGGTACCTCATTCACCAGGTCCTGCAGCACAAGGGTGGTAAAAAACCTGCAAGGAGGTGTTTTCACAGTTAGAATTCTCAGATTTTTAGATTCCTTCATGGATAGATAATCACATAAAGAGGGATACTACGATAAGATCTGTGTGTTTTTCAGAAAAAAGTGCATCACCGTTTATGAATAGCCATCTGTCTCCGCTGCTTCTCCGTCTTGGCGACGAGTTTGCCACTGACAGATCTTGCCAGAAAACCTTCCTGGACGCCCACGAGCTCTGCGACCCTCTTCATCGAGGATGACAGCTGTTCCCACAGACAGAAGAACTGATACCAGTCTATGGTAGTCCACTCTGCATACAACGGGGTGATCTGATGGAGAAATTGGGCATTTAAGATTCAGTTACGGAGGCTCAGGAATAATAGGGAGTGAATAAACAAAAAGGTTATAAAAGAGTTAATAATATAAGATATGTGTACCAGATAAAGAATGTGCAGGTCATTTTCCAGCACAAATCCCTTCATGGCTCTCTGGAGATCTGCAAATATCCCCAGAGCCTCAGGAGGGGAGAGGGAGGAGGAAAGGGTGGCAGCACCAAGTTGAGTGGGACAGTACCGCTCCTCTGGATGTGACAAGAGAAGAATAGTTTTTAAGTTATTGTAAGGGGTTTTACCTCTGGTTTGTAACCTCTCTAATTAAGTAAAATATGATGCATGAATACAGTCAATGATTTAGTTTTTTTCTTAAGTGGCAGTACCTTGTCCATCCTTCTGGATACTGATAAATTCGTTCTCCATCAGCCATTCAACAGAGGCTTCAATACCTCCTTTCTTGGTCTCTTCATTTGATTCTTCTTTGCCGTCAGATTTCATGCTGGCAGCCAGGAGGGAGCACAAAGCATATGACCTGACATCCCGTGGAGTGCTGGCTACACCTCCAACAATGATCTGCAGGTTTGGATTGAAATGATGGTACGAAACAATTAAAGAGGAAAACTAATCTGGCGTTTATGTAATCCCAGTGGGTGAAGAGTTAATTAAACATACTTCATACCTCTAAGATGGCTCGCAGCATGCTGGTGGTGACGCCTTCTCCTTCCCTCCTCACCAGGCAGCTGCTGATTGGCTGCAGCGCTCCCTTAAGGAGGATGATACCTTTCTGGCGCTCTGGCTCCTTACACACCAACACACTCTCACCTGAAACACAATGACATGACAGAGTACTTTTCAATTCACTTTCCCTCATATATGCTCAATGAATATTACCGAAGTTTTTTTGACCATGTTTAGTTTTCTCTCCAGGCAACTGGAATAAGATTAAACAAGCAGTAAATCTTCCCTGCAGACCTATAGTGTCTACTCCTTTTCTTCCTGCTCGCCCAGCCATCTGTTTGTACGTGAGCGGGTCCAACAAGTGTCCGTTGAATGTAGGGGTTCGAATGATGACCCTGCGAGCCGGGAGATTAACCCCTGAAGAGAGTGTAGAGGTGGCGGCCAGGACTCTGACCATGCCCTGACGAAAAGCTCCCTCCAACACGTCGCGCTCATCGAATGTCAAACCTACAGAGAAAAACATTTTCTTATTAATTCATCTTTCAGCCCGCCGTTTATTGTGATTAAGAGGAGATTGTGCGAGTGTATTTACCGGCGTGGTGGAAGGCCACCCCCCAAGGCACAGTACGCTGGAGGATGTGGTCCAAACCAGCTGGAGTTCGTCTCAGCTGGGCTATGACATCCACCAGTCCCTCCTGATCCACACACACCGGCTGAGGCTCCGCTTCGCCCTGAGGATCTGAAAGGATGAACAGAATATAGATTTAACACATCTTTACAAAACCTACAGTTGGACTTTATCTCTGTATTTGTTATCGTATGCACATAACGCACCGTTGTGTCTGAGGTTGTAGAATTCTCTGGCAATGCTGTCAGCAAGTTTCTCACACCAGTTCTTCGATGGGCAGAAGAGCAGCACAGAGCGGCCCTCTCTCACAGTCTCATAGCACAGGCTCACGATGTGGTCGTCATCACCCTTCATGAATTATCACATCCATCACACACACAATACATGATTAGATTACAGTACGGTGAAGATCCGAAGAGAAGCTGTATTCATAGAGCATTTCCTCTGTGATAAACAGCCTCGTCCTGCATTCAAAAAAGTATAGGGCTGTAAAGAAACTTTTGATTGACTTTTACAACTGATAGCTGACACAAAGAATCTTGCAAAAGCACCCCTTTAAATCTTGTGTTTAGCAGATATTTGCTCTCAAGTGTCTTGGAAATAATTAGAGCCTGTTAGAGTATATCTATTGCAAAAAAAACAAAAAACAAAAACATAAACAGACAGAAATTTGTTCTGAAAAATACCAGGAAAACTCATTCTAAATACAATATTCTTGGAAATAATCAGCTCAAAATTCTCATGAAATGGCTTGTTTAACACAATCTTTGTACATTTATTGCATTCACTGTCATTCATTAAATCTAATAAAATGTATCACTTTGTCAGGGCTGTCGGTATACTGAACAACAGAAAAGGAGACTGCTTTAAAGGACCGCTGCCTGCTTGAGAGTAGGCATCGTCCATGATAGCGCACACAGTGGAAGATATCTGAGCTGCACTCCGTTACCTTAATATTAAGTGCAGGGGAGAACTGCCGGACCACAGACAGGCTCTTGTTGTAGATGTTGCAGCCCACCTTGAGGTGCTCCTGCAGGGGTACAGGTCTGTAGTCAGTCTGGTAAAGCTCTGCACCCAACCAGCCAGCCAGCAGGGAGAGGTTAGGCAGGGTGGCGCTCATACCTACAATCTGTACACCCTCAGAAAGTGACCTGCAGACAGAGTGTGGCAGATTAAGAGAAGACACTAAAGATGAGTAAATACATTAAGAAAATAGTTTCATGCAATTTCGGTTTTATTGATTGCCATGTTTAAATATGAAAATTAATTAATTAAATTCTGGACTCATCATGTAGCAATGCATACAAAACATGCAAATTCTTGCTTTATAAGCTGAAGAAGCTGGATTCCAATCTAACAAATGTCATTATTACACAAAAACAACACAGACACACTAAGCAACACAAACCCAGTAGTGTTCTGCTTCTGTGCAATGAAGCGGATTTTGGTTAAGAGCAGCTCAAGCAGGTATCCTCGTCCGGAATCTCCAACCATGTGTAACTCATCCACCACCACCATACCTAGCAGTATAGTAATGACACGCTTTTTAAAAACATACAGTTTCAAATTTGAGAAAACAAACAGATATTGCTTGTGGGTTACCTAGTAGGCCCATATTGTCCTCTTCAATTAGTCTGTTAATGAGAGAATTTGCTTTTTCTATGGTGCAAACCGCCACATCTAGCGCTGTGAACCCTCCAGCAGCCGAAGTGCTGCCCATATATCCCTCCACACGAACTCCTGCCTCCTCAAATATACTCTAGAGGGTCACAGATACAAGTGTGTTAGCTGTATGAACACACAAAGGTACAGAAAGCAATGCCCACATACGTGTACTTTTCCGTCACCTGAAGGTAATGCATCTTCTCTTTGGCCACTGAGACAAATGGCAGAATAAAAAGAGCTTTTCTTTTTGTCTCTAACACACGCTTTAACATGAGCAGCTCTGACACCAGAGTTTTTCCAGCACTGGTCGGGGCTGAAAAACAAGGAATACGAAATTTAAAAAAGAACGGATACTGACTGAGTCTGTGAATCAGAAAGATGTTTTCTTACCAGAGTAGATCAGGTTACCTCCCTGCAGGACCTGCCCTACAGTGAGACACTGAGCCTGCCATTCAAACATGTGGGTCACCCCATGTTTCTGGTAGCGCTCCAGGACGGGTTTTGGTAAACCCCAACTGGATAACAGCAGCTTTTCAGCTTGCCCTGCTGGAGCACACAAAGCAACACCTGCAGTAGAAATAAAAAAAAAAAACTCCTGTTAAGTGTTGTAGAAAATTTAACTGGTGAAGTCTTGAAGGTGGCATATTATTCTCATTTTAAGATTCATACTTGTCGATTATTAACCATAAATTGTTAAAATACAAGCAGGTAACTTTGTCTCCACTGGGAAGAGTTTCATAATCAGCACATCCTTAAATCCAGTGTGAAAAGGTGGTTAGAAGGAACAGAAAGGGGCAGCTTGTTTCTGCCTCGGGGCACCCTCACAGGTTATTCCACTCATAAAGAAGTAACAAAGGACTCAACTACACAGAGATAAAGACCAATTATGGAAAATATAAACCTTGAAGAAGGTTTTAGACTTGGACTCTACCTGGCTGAGGTAACGTGTCATTGAGAGTGCTGAGGTCTAAGCCACTGGGGACTGTGAGCACAGAGGCAGACTGATTCTGTAAAGACCGCTGGAGTTTGGCCCTCTTCATGGCAGCAGCAAGGCGGGTGGGGCTGAACAAGATGTAGTCCCTTGATACTTTCAGAGGTGGATCAGCATTCATATTTGACCCACTTATGCTGCCAGGAGAGCTTTTTCTACTGGATGTAAGTGTTTGCAAACTGAAAACAAAGTAAGAAAAGCATTTGTTAACAAATGCAAATAAGCACAACAAAATATAAACCCATTCTATATAAAGACTTACTTGGTGGAGCAGGGAGGGACCAGTGATTGCTGGATGTTTCCTGGGCCCTTCTGAATATGCTGTGCTTCCTCAGAGTCCTCACTGAAGAGGAGCCTCTGTGCAAGGTCTTTGCAGTCAGCTCTCCATCCAGGTCTCTTACTGTTACCTCTGCACCCATTGACTCTCTCTTGGGTGCTGTGAGCTCTGTGGGTTCCTTGGCCTTTGGTCTGAGGTGCTTTGTCAACAAACCAAGAGGCTGATGCTGCTTCCTGTGCAGCTCTGTTAGCTGTTGTTGGACATGCACTATTAGCTGCAGGCTTTACTGGGTCTGCAGCCTCCAACATCTGCAGCATCTCTTCATCAAGAGCTAATGTGGACTCCCCCAGTGGAAACACTGCTCCTCCATCCTAAAAAAAAAATTAACACGTGTAATTTGTGTTCTATGTTGATGAGGACAGGGAGCATAGATGACAAATAGAGTAACAAGGAGAAAAGTTCTCCATTAAGCTGTCCTACTCACCATGCGGCTGTCTTTACTAGTGTTTATTTTGCCTGATATGTGGTGAATTTTCTGCCGGTCTCCGTCTGGTGGCTCATCAGAAGCTTGGAAACTGTGAAAAACGTTCGCCACAGGTAAGACTGGGGTTCATTTATAGAAATGCTACAAAGATCATAAGACGTCTCCAGGCAACAGGAGGGAATCTTATATTTTCTCAATGTGCTATTATTTCAATTAAGTTGGAGTGTGACTTCAACCTACCTCTTTTTCTTCTTGATCTGGTGCTGCCCCATGTAGCTTTTCGTTTTCACCGGAGGACCCGAGGTGTTCATGTTGGATAAGTTGTAATGTTTTTGACACAAGCCTGAGTAACGTAAGCTGGATGATCATTAACATGACATCAGTTTGATGCTTGACACGAGTTTATAAACTATGTTTAACAATTCGTATCAAAGGTAAGGACAGGTATATGAAAACAAGTG
Organism: Hypoplectrus providencianus; assembly: GCA_028566105.1. Lineage (NCBI taxonomy): Eukaryota > Metazoa > Chordata > Actinopteri > Perciformes > Serranidae > Hypoplectrus > Hypoplectrus providencianus. The sequence goes on along the minus strand of JAOWBC010001255.1, from coordinate 25,848,280 downwards.
CCGCCGTGTACTTAATTATTTTGGCTGCTAAGTGTAAACTATAGACTATTGCGTAAACAGGAGAAATCAAAAAGTCCGCCGGAGTACCACTCGGGTGCTCCACAAAAACAGTTCGACGGAACAAATGGTCGAATACAAAGGTTCCCATGCACTCTTCGTGGCGTTATAACTATTTACTCTGATAATAATAATAATAACTTTAAGATTAATGGAGAGTCCGTCGACCAAATGGGTGAACTAAATGTTGATGTTTATGTTCATGATTTAATAAGTTTCAACGCCATTTGTACTTAATATGTTTATAATGAATAATTAAATGAGTGAAAAATTTAAATCAAAGCGTTAGAATGTTAAAATAAAATATGCCATAGTACAGTTCAAAAACAATCCATAACACTATCCAGTCGCTACTAATAAGGATTAAAAAATATATGGATTTGAAAATAAAGAAAGAAATGAATAAAGCCAGCGAGTGAACTAAATGGAAAATGCAGTTAAAATAGACAAGATAGATTTAGATAGGTAAAGTATTTAGTTGTTATTTATTTACAGTTGAAGCAATTTAGAATAAGGAAAGAGAAAAAAAACCCCAACTACGATTACTACATATACTGGTGTCAGTTGGATATACTACAAGTTGCACGAAATAAAATACAATGCATAAATTCTGGTGAATGCCGTTAAATAACAGTCAATCGGTAAGTCAGTATTGATATAAAAAAAATGTTCATCGTCCATAGCAAAAAACCATAAAGGATAGCGGCGCATACTGTGAGTTATATGTGGGCGGGGTCTGTCTCGGGTGTAGGGCGTGAGCGAGCGGATGGTGGGCGCGCCCGCTGCGACGTTGCGGAGGCTTCAAGATGGCGGAAGCCCTGACAACTCAGGAGCAGCTGGTAAGGGTCTCTTTACGGATTTTATCCCCGATATACTCATCATGCTTAACGGGTACACGTGTTACCTTCTGTTGCTTCTCTAACCTGCGAGTTTTCCATGTATTTTGTCACGGTAATAGCCCGTCGGTGAACGGTGTAGTCTAGTAAACAGCCGTGGCCCGTTCGCACCCTCCGGAGCCGACTGACTCCGGTGTGACTGACAGCAGTTAGCATGTGTATTAGCATGATGGCGTTTGCTAGGAGTAGTGGTAGTGAGCTCCGTTAACCGGCTATGTATGTCGATTACTCGCCCCTTGATAACCCGGCTTTATCTATACCGTATCGATATATTCATATTGCTGCTGTTAAATGGTAACACTTTGTTACCTATCGTTTTCACTGTACATGTGCCTTCTCGTGTCTTAATCGCTACCCTTAGCCGTACAGCTGCCACATGTAAGCTAGCCATTGGCTAATGCTAATAGCTATTGTTGATTTGCAGCTTTTTTGATGGATGTTAAAAACCAGATTGGACCAAATGTGAAGGTTATTAGTAAACAATTACTGTTAGCATTAGGTGTTGGTTGTCTTTATATACCATGACATGGATAAACAGACCAGGATCATGACTCGTTCAACGGTAGTGTTGGCTACGAGACATCTAGCCCGCAGTGTCGAGAATTCACAGAAGTGATCCCCAGTTCCTAGCATTGTTGTTGCCATCACTTTCTAGTAAAGGGGATGGGCCTGACTTAGATAGCAAACATTAAATGTCAAGCAGCAACTCCGCTGACAGCTTTGTTTCATGGCTACATGTTTTATCTGCTTCAGGCGTCCATAAGGTTAACTGATTCGTGAGGTATGTTACAGGGCACGCGTGTGCTTGATGTGTTTCTTGATAACTCGCATCCCTTCCCCAGATACCGTAACGTCAGTCGATTAACTGCCCCGAGGAAAATTTCAATCCATAGGTCGTTTAACTCCTTGTTGAAATGAACGACTTGTTGCCCTGTCTCGGATAAGCCCAGGAGTGGCTAGCGAGCAGGGTATGGTATGATTTTAAAGGTACCCTGTCTGACTTGGTAAAATGCCCCAGATCTGAAACATGTATTCCAACTTACTACTCACCATTGACACACCTGTGTTGACAACATCTAAACTGATTTGTGTTGGAAAATGTAGTATTACTTTATAAAACAGTTGCTGGATGATAACACAGAAAATCACCAGTAACTGTAAGCAATGGGAGATGTGTATAGACACAGAATTGTAGTTTTAATGCAATTGCGCATCCCTGATAAAAAACCCTTACCTTTCCTTTCAAAATGTCAGAATGTAATATGGATTAGGTTTTATAAACATGCATTGCCTTGGTGACTTTATTATGTATTTAGTCACAGGATTGCATGCCAATAATTTTTGAGTTTAGACTATGTCACAGACTGAAAGTCACAAACATTTGAACTCCAGTTGTTCTGACCTGATAAATTACCATGCATTGTTTTGTGTAGGCATATTAGATGCTGATGAATAATCCTCTGCATGTACAGAAGGCATTCTGATTGTACTATAATGTATTGATGTGCCTTATTACCGCCATTAAAGGCCACCTCTGTGGACAACATAAACATGTGTGATGTGTTAGATATGTTGTCTTTGTAATACTTTTTCTCTCCGTTTTCTGTCTTCGACTAACAGTACAACATTTTAAAAAATTGGTCCAATTTAGATTTTTCCGTCTTATAAGAAAAAAACTTATAGGACAAGATGCAGTAGGATTAAGGAGCATCTAGTTGTAATTCATGTCAAACAAATCATAGCAAAACCCTGTATTTGGATGATTTTGATTTTTACTTGACATGCCCTTTCTTATTCTATTTCCATAAGAGCATACATTCAAGTTCGGTACATTGCTAATGAGTTATTCGAGAATAGACTTTCCTTGTGCTGGTTACATGTTTGGAGGACAGATGCAACTCACTTGGGCGACAGCAAGCTGACTGTTGTGTCTGCTTGTTCATCTTCCAGGGGCACAGCCTGCTGCTTCCATCTGTATCACACATTTTTGTAACTTTGGCAGGAAAAGAATCATAAATCTGTGGGGGCTGACAGACGAATGCATTTTCTTTGTCATGTCAGTTGTCATTCCAGTCTTCTCTAGGTCTTTTGTGCTTATTCTCTACTCCCTTAATTCCAAGCTTTTGTTGTTATTTTTACCTATTTTCTTTCTCCTGTCATTCCCCATCTCCTCATATATCAATATACATCTTCACTTCTTCTCCCGCATGTCTTGTTGCAGGCTGTGGAGGAGTTCCTGGGTGAGGTGCGTAGCAGGGAGCAGCCTCACAGTGCTGGGCTCGTGTCCCAACCTACAGCTGTAAAGTTTCTTATGGCCCGCAAGTTTGACGTCTCCAGAGCCATCGACCTCTTCCAAGCATATAAGGTACAGCAGTGATTTGATTGTGGTAAAAACTATGAAGGGTTTTCTGTTATTAGCAGGGCAACACAGGACCTAATTAGTGCTAAAGGATCTGGGGAACATATTCACTTGTAATTTTTCTGACCTGACTTTCTGTTATTATGACTCTTTGCTTAATATTACAATTGGAATTCACATTGAGAAAACAAATATCTTTAGACTTATTTTGTGGTTTATGAAGCATATCTTTTATAATTTTGTATCAGTATTCACAACATATGCTTGATGCTGTTAAATGCTGGTTTACACCATAAAGGTTTTACCATCTGGCTGATAACTCTTTAATGATATGCATCCAGGAGAATGGCACAGTAATACGAGCAGAAATAAAATCTGAAAACCAATATAGAATTCAAGCAACATTGACAACTATTTCCACAATTCTGCGTCAGGAGTGGTTTTGAGATTTTTGAGGATACATTTTGTAGTATTGCTAATTAAAATGGTGGTTACAGTAACCCAAACCATAAAGCCATAATCATTAGGATTTGTCTGTTGGTGGTTTGTAAACACAACAACCAACACTGTGCAATCCTCCCAGCTCAATGGCTTCAGATGCGTTTGCTACCTGACCACAATGGCCGACAGTGTGTGAAGGCAAACCTTAGATCTAATCTTACTGTGTCTGCTTGGTATTAATTGTTATAGTTGCATTTTCTCTTTGCTTTGTAAGCCATTTTTTGAACCTCCCCCTTGGTCTTGGCTTTTGATCTGGTACATGGACGCTACAGTTTTACAGAGACTAGGCCTCACCCTGCACAAATAAGCTTTTTGTCTGTAATGTCACATTCAAAAAACAAAGAAAAAAGAGTTTTCTGCCAGAGCAATTCAAATCCCAGGATTGGAACCTTCTCCAATTTGATTTACAGGTCCTTTAAAATAAAGACCAACACCAGACAACAACTTTTTTACATTGCTAATGATGTAAATGCTGTTTACCACCAAGCTAATCTGCCACCATGTGTCAAATGTAGAACACAAGAATCAAAGAGGGCATCATCAATATCAACCCTGACGAGGAGCCCCTACGCTCTGAGCTGCTAAGTGGCAAATTTACAGTCCTGGTGAGTGTTACGGCAAATGTGCCACAGGACAAGCAGGAAGGGGTGCTCATGCTGGTTATTTAAAGGGGGTTTCCGTGTCATATCAGTCTGTACATGTATGCCTGCATTTGTGCCATTTGAAGCTGGAGTAAAATAGTCTTAGAATGTGTTTGTTCTGATTTTATAGCTTCTGTTTGAAGCACAATGAATTTGCACTGACATATATGACAATTAATGCTCGGTTAATGCTCCTACCAGCCTGGCCGTGATGCAAAGGGTGCTGCTCTTGCGCTCTTTACTGCTCGTCTCCATCGGCCCGACGTCACCACCCACAAAGCTGTTCTGCAGGCCATCATCTATCAGCTGGACAAAGCCATAGAGAGGTAATGTTCATACCCATGATACACACAGCTTTATCTATGCATTGTATTGCCTTGTTTCTATCAGGTATATTTTATATAATGCCTTCCTTACAGCAAGCATCTTTGTCTGTCTTAAATCTTGCTGATTTCTCCCCAGTCTACAAACTCAAAGAGATGGACTCATATTTATCTACGACATGACCAACTCCAGCTATGGCAACTTTGACTACGAGCTCTGTGTCAAGATCCTCAATTTGCTCAAGGTAAATAAAAGAAACATCCTCTGCTGCTCACTTATCCATCTGCAGTCAATTTTTTTTGTGTCAAAACTTTTAACATCGCTCTGACGTTACAAACCCCCTTTCATCATTTTGAATGTCTGATGTTGTATTTCCTAGGGGGCATTTCCAGCTCGTCTAAAATGTGTCTTCATTGTGTCATCACCTCTTTGGTTTCGAGCACCTTTCGCGGTCCTCCGGCTGTTTGTGCGTGAGAAGCTGAGAGAAAGGGTATGTATGTTTGTTTTCAGTTGAAATTATCTCATATTGTTTAAGCGTGTTTTAATCCAAGAACAATTAGATTCTGGAGAATTTGTATCCAAGCTATTTAAAGTTTCACAAGAACTAGTTGCTTTCATAGTATATCTGAAATTGTCTGATACGTCGAAATTGATCTGTTAATTGAAAGTCATTTAGAGTTGGAAAGAATGACTTTGAAAACACTTAATTACTTGCTTGAACAAATTTTTTAGTCTGTTGTCGGCTGTTTCCAGCAGACAGATCACAGGCGATGAACTTAGTAATTTATATTGCAGACAAAGAGTTGTTGACTGTCATTGGGAATGTTGTTTCCCTCTCCTTTCTATCCTACAGGTGTGCACAGTGAAAGCCCATGAGCTGGCTAGTCATATCCCAGTTTCTTCCCTCCCTGAACACCTGGGTGGGACATCCCAGTATAGCCACGTGGCTTGGATCCAGTCCTGTGTTAACACACACACAAACTCTGTTCAGGGTGACACACAAGAACATGACACACATGACTGTGTGGGAAGCCTGCTGCGCTCCTACAGCCTAGAGTGCAGCAACACAAGCGCAGGCGCTACACTGTCCCACACCCATATAAATACACAGTTAGGTTCCGAGCTAACCGTGGCTAACTCCAACTGCTACGACGATAGCAATGCTAACCCACACAACCACTGTGGTGTGGCGGAGGGCAGGACTCGAGGCCAAGGACAGTACCAGCAGTCTGCAGCAAACAGGCCACAGGGGAACCACCAACACTGGAACGGCTCAGCAGTGAGCGGGGCCAACATGGCTGTTAGTGGCTCCAGCCCCAACGCTAACATGAATGGTCGTGGCCGCCAAGCCCCTCCCCAGTCAGAAACACCTCCCGACACACCGCTTTCCCAGAAAGGTGATGGGGATGAGGTGGACGGCAAGGCAACAGACTCTGTTCACAGGTCCCAGAACAACGATGTAAAGGAGGAGGACGATGAGGATGGCGAGGAAGAGGAAGGGGTCCCTCCGCTGCCCCAGAAATCTTTGCCTCGACCCCCCCACCAGCCTTCCTCCCAGTCCCCACCCCTGTCATCATCATGGGGTCCTGATGATGAGGACAGCTGCATGGAGGTGTCTGTTCACATGCCAGAGCAGGGAGGCATGACAGTGCACGATCTGGTGGAATATGTGAAGAGAAACAAGAAGAAGGGGATTTATCAGGAGTATGAGGAGATCCGCAAGGAGCCACCAGCAGGCAGCTTCGACTACTCCAAGTAAGAATTTTTTTTAATCCATTGGACTCCTCTTTTCCTGTTCTGTGTACTTCATCTGTCTCTCTGTACCAAGGTTAAGAAAATGTGACAGATAGCACATCAGTGAATGATATAAATCTTTCATGTGACTTCACAATGTGTTCATTTCTGCCTTTACAGAAAACTGTCCAATCAGATAAAGAACAGGTACAGTGATGTTCTCTGCCTGGACCAGTCGCGGGTGCGACTCTGCCAGCTCTGTGACGACGAGGATGAGGTAATAATAAATAATTTTTGAACTTCTACTTAATTTTGACTTTACGTTTAGATAAGGTATCTATTCCACCACCAAAGGTAAAAGGTTACTTCATATAGCTTCTATTGAGCTTTTTTGACAAAGGCGTAGAAAGTTGGGTCCTGTTTTTGTAAAGTGAGTACAATGTTTTTGTAACCAATGCTAATAATGGCCAAATATATGAACATGAGAGCAAGTTATAAAAGTCCTTCAGACAAAATAAAAAGGTGTTATGGCTTCAGAATAATATGTTGTTCCTGGCAACAAAATGAATCTCATTAACTGTAGACTGAATCTGCCAGAGCTTCATAATGTTTGTGTATAAATTAGCATTTTTATTTGACACAAGTCTACAATTTTAACCATTTACTGCAACAATGTGGCATCAAAATAGGACACGGTCCCCATTGTAATTTTCAGTGTCCTCCTACAGGAGGCAGCAGAGCCATACAGCAACCAAGAAATCTCACCAATGTCCTTCTGTGTTTTGCAGACATCAGATTACATTAATGCCAGTTTCATGGATGGGTACAAGAGGAGCAACGCCTACATCGCAACTCAGGGTGAGCGGCTGTTGACACAAACTGTGTTCTCAGTGCTTATCCTTATATAATCCTCCATGGAATTCACGCTTGTGCTCCAGACTCAGTCCTCTTTCAAATCTCAGTGGGGTTCAGTTCTGTGATCTGACAGACTTTTGTGGGTCTTGTAGGTCCTTTGCCCAAAACTTTTGGTGACTTCTGGCGCATGGTGTGGGAACAGATGGTACTTATCATTGTCATGACCACCAGGTGAGACTTCTTGTCCAGTTTTGAAGTTGCAGTTTTAGTTGTGTGTTAGTGTAATCCACAATGGCCTGATGAGAAAATTAATAATGTGTAATTTTGTGTTTCTTAGAGTGGTGGAGCGAGGTCGTGTCAAGTGTGGGCAGTACTGGCCTCTTGAGGAGGGTAGGACTGAGCAGTATGGTTATTTTTTGGTCAGGAACACACACATCCAGGTGTTTCAGGACTTCAAACTCTCCCATCTCGAACTTTACAACACACAGGTAAATCACACAGACACAAACCTATTTGAGATAATGAAATGAACCTAAGTTAAAAGCATTGTCAGTCGCTTCAGAGGAAATTAACATAAAAGTATTTGATATAAATTATGGAATTGTTTTTTTCATTGAAATTGCTTCCGATTTAAAGATATTCTAATTCATGTATTGGGATAATAACAGGTAGCATGGATATTGGCCCAGCTATTCATTCATGCAATTTTAAAGGACTGACTCTCTTATCTTACGCTCTTCTTTAATCCACCTTTGTTAGTCTGGAGAGAGACGAGAGGTGTGTCACTACCTCTATGTCAGCTGGCCAGACTTCGGAGTGCCCAAAAGTGCTTCTGCTATGTTGGACTTCCGTGAGCATGTACTGCAGAGGAGGGAAGCTGCAGTCCAGAGCCTGGGCTCTAGTTGGACAGGGCCTCCAGGGGGTCCCCCTGTGGTTGTGCACTGCAGTGCTGGCATTGGCCGCACAGGTACCACATTTATAATTATTGGGTTCAAATGTCCAAAACATACCTTCTTCGGCATAAATCCATGTTTATAAAGACCTTGTTCCTCTGAATTATGTGGAATAATTACACCATTTGTCGAATGAAGGTTAAAAGCTGACTTTTGTGATTATTATTCCCTCTCAAGTTATCTTTTGTTCTTTGGTCAATACATGTATTTTTGTCTTGACTGATCCTGCCCCCTTATCAGCTACAACATCAATAATACAATTTTCGAAATAAAATTCTCTCCCTGCTTTCTTTTAACTGCGTAACATACTACTCACTGCCAAACTTTGCCTGGTAAAATGTAAGCAAAGGCTCTTCGGTCTGCATGACATGAGAGGCATTAAAAATATAAAGATAGCTACACGTCTTGCTTATGGCTTAATTTGCTTACTGTTTAATAACCAGTTCAACAGTTGTTGTAAGAATGTAGTTACGTTCTTAAATGTGTTTCCCCTGTTTTTTCTTTGTCGTTTTGCCCAGGCACGTTCTGTACACTGGACATCTGCCTGTCCCGTCTGGAAGACATCGCCACAGTAGATGTCCGTCAGACGGTGCGGCGGATGCGTACACAAAGGGCTTTTAGCATCCAGACCTGGGACCAGTACTACTTCTGCTACACAGCAGTCATCGAGTATGCCCAGCGCCACGGGAAACTGAGCCCAGTGCAGTGGTCTGACTCAGACCTGGAGACTGACAGCGAGTGAGGGACACATGGAGGGATAGAAAACAACGAACGGGATAGCAAACCTAAGCCGCAGTAATAGGAACGAAAGAGTGAGGAATGACGTTTCAGAGGAGAGGAGGGAGGTGACTCTTCTGCCGTAAGAGAGAAGAGACAAAAGGATGGAGAAGTGGTTTTGGCTCTTGATGTAATGATAACAGACTCCCACCGTTGCTCCTTGTTCACATGAATGGATCGACTGAGGAGGAGAGGAGCTGGAGAAAAGAAGCATACAGGGAGTAGAGACTGCATTGCGTCACCTATCGAGCAAGCTGTCCTGCCAATTTCCGAGCCCCTTTTTATTTAGCAAACTACAGGGGGACTTGGCCTGCCCTGAACCTGTCTTGTTGACAAGAGAGTTGTACGAGTTGTAGCATTTTTATATTGACTTGCACATGAGAATGACAAACTTGAACTTTACCCCTTGAAGCCCTCCAAACCCCAGTCTTTGTTCCTTTTGTATTTCTAGTTTCTTTTCAACCCTGAACACATCTGTTCTCACAGATACAATGTTACGGGTGTGAAAAGGTGAAACTTGAAAACATTTTTGTTTTGTGTTTTTTTATTTTTTATTTGGAGAGGAAATGGTTGTGTGTGAGAAAATGGTCGTAAGTGACAGTAGAGCAGTGTGTGAGCCATTTAGTCCATTTCCGTTTTTTTTTTCTCACTGTTTTCCATGTCCTTTTTTTTTTTCTATGGTGCATTTTCTACGTGTGTTTCATATTTGTGCATATGTAGACTAACTTTTCAAAGCCAAAGTCCTCACCCTGAATGCTTGGATGTACTCCTTACTGAGATATTATAGACTGAAGCCCATGTATATTCTTGTAACATACATTTATACATTATTGTGCATAACAACAACCTCTGAAAGAAGAGCAAAAAAAAAGCCTTGTTTAATATAATTGACTTAACTGCGAAGAAGAAATATCTATGTAGCGAGCCAGGCTATGACAAAATATAGAGAAGATTTCTGGTATTAAAACTGATATCGTATTGCAAATCTGTGTGATTTGTCAGGTCTTAACAACATCGTTACTGTTGGAGCGTTCAGATTGGACGATCTTAAGTAATTTGGCCTTAACTTGATTCACTGCCTCGTCGTTTTCAGACCTAAACCATACCTGAAACTGTAAACTTTTATTTCTCTTGTTGTTCTTCTTCCCTTTTTGAATCTTACTCCCTCAATACCACAACTGTTGTGTTTGATTCTCGAGGCATATCCTGCCTCAGATAATTGTGCCTTCAAGTTCTCCTTAGCTTAATGTCTCGCTAGTGTAGTAATAACACCCAAACGAGTGCACTTGAATAGTTCACGCTGACTGTGTCACACAGGACACCCACATTTTGCCTATAGTCCTGTACATAGTACACTACTTCTGAATAACATGAAGGTAGTGAGTTATCGGGACTAAGCTCTGGTTTGAGACATGGCTATTCTTTTATCATTTGACCTCAGGGGGTAATTCTAGTGTTTTTGCCTAGTGTCAAAGATCCATTTCTGGGTTTGCCTCTGGTAAATTATCATTTAAGAAAAAAAAAACTATATCAACTTTATTTTGTATTTTTTACTGTATTGTATCCTACTATATTTATGTCTTTGTAAACTTCTACAATATTGAAATCAGTGAATGTTGGTACGATGCTACAAAGAAAAACAAACCAATTCTTGCATTTGATAAGCTGAACAAATCAGATGGGGGAGTGAAATATATTTTTTTGTTTCGTTCACAATGAAATTTTGGTGGTCACTTGCCATTGTATTTTCAGAACTGACTTGTAGAAATGGTGATTGTTCAATTGAAGGACAATAGGAGGGGAGGGGGGGAGCTAACGAGTATGTTTTTAGACAGCTTATTGTTAAACTCAGTAACAATTACATTAATGTCTTGTACCCAATGCCAAGGACAAAGCAAAAAAAAAAAAGAGTTAAGAGGAAAAAATAGCAAAAAAGACAAGTGGCTGCCATTTCTGTTCACAACAAACCCCAGCTTGGTGTCTTTGAGAAAAAATATATATATTTAGTATGGGTTAAGGTTTATCAGCATGGAAAGCGAGCCTTGAATGTTTTTTGGGTAATGGAGTCCAAGCAATTTAGTCGAGACAGACTTGGATATTGTTGGTGAATGTGGACCCTGCATCCCTCAATGCCAAAGGCCCAGGCTCACCCTAAAGATTTTTTTTTTTAACAATCACACATCCTCAACAGCCTACTAGCATGGACCTACCAGTGCAGCCTTGCATCCACGGACACAGAAAGACTTGGGAGCACCTCGGGAACATTGCTAAATATGTATAGACACAAAATGTGAGAGTGTGTATGTAAAAGAGTCTTGGTCCCCATGCTACTTTTAATTTGTTGTATGAGAAACAGAGAATGCAACGTGCATTTGTCATTGGTGTTCATTTAATGTTTCTTTCTGTGCTTTGAGTTCTCGTGATTGAATTATGGCCTTTTACATGCTGTCAGCCCGGCTGTCCCATTAAAGCAACGGTATTATCTTAAATGAGCACAGTGTTCATGTGATCTCTTCTTCTTCACTACATGGTGCTGCATGGATTGAAAATGCATCAACATGTTCTCAGAAAATGTTTTCCAAACAAATGTTCAGTTATTAATCAGTAACTGCTTTTTCTAAGCTAGTGCAGTTAGAGTGGAGCATGGAGTTAAAGCAGGCAGCCTTAAACTTGTAGATGTAGGTTTGTGTCTAGCAAAAGCGGAAGAAAGCTATCACATTGACTATAAATTGAATAATTTTACTTAGTGAACGTTTTATTACATAAGTAGACTAAAACAAGTTGACACACACTGCTAGCAAGCTACATCTTTATATATATATTTTATATTTATATATTTTTTGCAATCTGTCATAATACAACAAAGGACAGTTAACAACTACTAGAAGTTATACACCCTTTATTAAGAATAAATATACAATACATCATCAATCGTGACCTGTCCAGTTTGTAGTTATACTACATACTCTACGTAGTGAATTACAAAAGAATGTGTGAGTGTGTGTGTGTGTCCAAAAAGTAGAAGAGAGCAGCTGATTATCTGGTGAGTTATTTTGTTGCAGGCTGACTGAATATTAAACCATGCTTCATATCACATACTGATACATCTCCAAACATAGCAAGGAGCCAATTTAACCTTCTGTGGCAGCATCACCTGCGGATGTGGTTCTTTTGGAGTGATTTGGGGTATGATTTCTGGACCAGGGAGCAGGCAGCGCAGCAGACACTCCTGTAGTACGGGTAGACACAGAGTCGGGCCTGAACCACCACCATACAGTTATGATACTGGTCGCTGCATGATGGATCTGTGCAGGAGAAGAGCATCAAGTTAGAGAAACTAAGGAAACATTAGAGAAGCAAAGCAGATTTCAGTCCTAAAACAAGTCCAAATCCAGGTCTAAACACTTCGTCACGGTCCTGCTCTGTAGCCAGAAGCCTTCAGACTTCTTGATAAAGAATTTTAATATGTTTTAGTTGCCTTGATTAGTTTTGTCTTTATTTTCCCTCTGGTGTTTAATTTTATTAGAGGATTTTGTTTTCTAGGTTGGGCTGTTTCAGTTGGATTTTCAAAACATTATGTCTTCTTAGTGATTTATATTAGAATCTTTCCATGTTTTCATATGATCAGCTGTCATGAAGCTTTTGTTTTCTAGGTGCTGGATTGTATTTAGTATTTCCTGTGTTGTTTTGTAGTAATTATCTAATTTGTTAAACCTGTGTATAATCAACCTCTCCTTTCACATTTCCTCGCTTTACTGTCTTAACCTGTTACCATTAACATCTTCGTAGTGGTAAATGTTCCAGTCATTTCCCGTAAGTATTCCGAGGGTTATTTTTTTGTTCCTGTATGTTTTCCTTGTACTTTAGACCTTGCTTCCTTGGACTGATTACTACTGTGTCACATTCTGAGTTTGAAGGTATAATTTTCCTCTTTAAATTAATTGATGAAAAAATGTATAAACTAAAAATATGTGTACCTAATTAAATATAAATCAAACTTTGGTTTGTACACATATAAAAAGGTAAAATTATTTATATAAAGGAGTTTGCATTAAAATGACAAGACACTGCAGTAACCGTTACAGGACACCTGTCACACACATTGTTACACATGATTGTTGTCATTTATTTAAGCCCTAAAGTACCATCAAATAAAACTTGAGTTTGAATTTTTGCAAATACAATTTTCCGTGCAGATGTCTAGTAGTTTCTCATTAACCAAAATGCAAACAATTTTTAATGAGTAGGGAATATTTTTCCAGTGTGTGATTTCACACAGAAACGCCTCAACATTGTTTGTTTGGGCTGGAGAGTCCAATGGACATATGCCATATTATACATTTCTACTGCTGTTATATCAGATACTATTTACAACCCATTCATGAGGTTCTCAAGCCATTAATTACACCAGAACCATGATTAACTGCTAAACATCAGAAGCTTTTTATGTATATGTTCTTGTTCCTGTCTTCTTACACCAAGATCAGTCACTCATTGATCGCTTTGAGATTGATTTTGGCAAACATATGCTTAATTTTGGCAGGGAGGTTCCTTCACACATGAGTCATCAAAAAAACATTCCTCCCTGTTTCTTTACAACCCCTCCGTTCCTCCTAGTTGAGACCCCAGATGAGATGAATATGCTCCTGGTGACATTATCCACAGTGACAGCATCACAGAGAAATCTCACTCCAAACAGATCCTCTCTGACCCTTCTGTGAACTCTGACCCTGCTGCACCTGCAGTGGTCACATGGTGGTGGTACAACACTGCTCTGCAGACTTACTTATCTCAGCCACACACGGTTGGTTGTTGCATTCTTCTCGGCTCTTTGGGGTCAAACTGGGGTCACAGCGGTCACTTGGGGAAATGTTGTCAGCAAGACAGCGCACCTCACGCACACGGTAACCCCCGTTACAGGAGCGTGAACACTGAGGTGAGAGAGAGCAAGGCAGAGATGACACTTAGTCATCACAACTTCACATATCATTCTCAACTAACTCAAGTCTAAAAACAACTATGAGATGGAGGTATCTGGCCATAAAATATAGTTAGTAATATATTGAGATATTCACTTCTGAATAATCTGCCTCCAACTCAATAAAATGGAGGTAACATTCTCAAGTTGTTGGTGTTCAAAGCAATTAATTTTAAAATACATATGTTTGGAAATGTTCCTGTTTTGGGACTAATAAAGGAATATCCTATCTTATAAACAAATCTCAACAGTTGTCTTTCCAAAAAACAAGACATTGCTGAGCACCATATCTACTCTCTAACAAAGGAATTGGCCATGTGAAACTGTTCAGGTCATTAAAAATATTCCTTATTCAAGTTCCCTAATTCCATGTTCCATGCACATGTATGGCCTTATCAGGTCATGTCTCTTGACCGATGCTGACCATAACCAAGCAGGGTTCTTTACAATGTCATTTATGTGAAGAAAAGCATTAGTATTCGTGATTGATTGACAGACATTGGGATACTTACCGCACTCCAATCTGTGACATACCACTGGACACCACATGGCTTCAGTCTGCAGGGCTGAGCTGTGTTTGGCTGAGAGAGACTGGAACATTTTAAGTGGTCCACAACCTCCATTCGACCATCGTTGTTGAAAATACAAGCCACACTCCGCGTCTGTGTGCCGTTCCCGCACTCTGCAGAACACTTAAAACACATGCATACACATTAACAGTGTGTTTCCATTACATAAGGCATTAAATGTTGAACCCAATCTTTTCCTTAAAGTTTAAGAAAATACATTAATGGGAACTTTTATTTTATCCCTTTAAGGAAGGCAAGTCCCCACAATGTTGCTGTAAACAGATTTATGTCCCCACAATGTAAGTGAAACATGGCCTCACACACACATAAGGTAAAACTCAGAATGGATGATTTTTTTTTTTTTATTCAGCATGTATCGGTGCATGTTAATTACCTGACCCCAAGGTCCAGTGTACCACTCTAGGCGGTTTTGGCAGGGACCTGAGTCACATGATGTCACATCTGGGGGACGTTCCCCTTCGCAGCTGTCCAATGGGAGATCAGTCACATGATCTGTCAGGCACACTGCTGTTCGCATTCGATTTCCTCGACCACATTCTGCAGAGCACTGAGGGATATCACACACACATAAACTCATATTAAGTGCCACATGATTTTGATTCTTTCCCTCCAATAATGCCACATTCTCCTCCCACACACACACACACACACCGACACACACTAACAGTTGTGTGTTACCCGTTGGCTCCAGAGGGAAGTGAACCAGCTGCGTGCACAGGCCCCCATGTCACAGTTCTGCAGTGTGTCTGGCCTCAGGTTCATGTTGCACTCCTCATCCTCCTCCACATCACCCAGGTTGCTCACACACACCACCTCCCTGCTGCGCTGGCCCACCCCACATGGCACTGAACACTGCAGCACAGAAGGTGGAGAGGGGTGGAGGATTGGAGAGGTAAATGTATGTTAATGATTATATTTAAAATGTTCTCAATTTATTCAATATTGTAATGTGCGTAAATGTGTAAAATGAATATTTAATAAAATAAATAAATAATAATAATTGAATAAATATTCATTCATTATCTTAACCGCTTTATCCAGGTATTCCAGGGTCACGGGGAGGCTGTGCCTATCCAGCCGGTTTGGGGCCAGAGGCAGGGTACACCCAGGACAGGTGGCCAGCCTGTCGCAGGGCTGACTAACAAACATACACACTCATTCACACCTACAGAGAATTTAGAGTGGCCAATTCACCTAGTGTGCAGGTTTTTGGACTGTGGGAAGAAACCGGAGCACCCAGAGTAAACCCATGCACCCAGGGGGAGAACCTGCAAACTCCATACAGAAGTGCCTGTGCCGTGATTTGAACTCACAATTCCTGGCCTCAAGCACTCCTGCTGTAAGGCATGAGTGCTAACCACTCAGCACCGTGGGGCCCATTAAATAAACAATTTTTGATTAAATATCAAAAACTTATGATCATCTTATAAAACAAATTTGTTATAGATTAAACTGTCCAACAGTATGTGTTGTAAGCATCTTGTGCGTGTAAGTTTATGTGTGTGTGTGTGTGTGTGTCTTACAGGGCTCCACTCTGATCGGATCTCCCACTGGCTGCATATCTTCAGCTGACATGTAGACTTGGTCACCGGCCTATCAGACAGCCCACACACCTCCTGTCCTACAGTGACTGATGTCTCCGTCCCGTTGGCATGAACGTGAGTGACCTGGCGGCAGATGACCTGACGGTGCTGAGTGCCAGGTCCGCACCTCCTGCTGCACTCTGACCACTCCCCCACATCCCAGCTGTCAGCCAATCAGACAGAACAAACGAAGACTTACAAAAAAGATGTGGTTACTCATTGAGATGTGACCTTCCTCAGGAATAGTTTTTCTCAGCTCTCTGTCCTTTTTTTTGACCACAGTAATGACCACAGTAATGGTGTGTGGTAAGCTGTCCTTGGTCTACACGGGGCATTTAAAGCAAGTAGTTTCCTCCAAAAGGAGATCATAAACATGACAAGCAAAATAAGCCAATTCATGCTGCACAAGTTCAGATGTTTCTCCTCATTCTGTTACTTCTGAAGTTTCAGTTGTGCAATCCTCCACTGCT
Source organism: Hypoplectrus providencianus (assembly GCA_028566105.1). Lineage (NCBI taxonomy): Eukaryota > Metazoa > Chordata > Actinopteri > Perciformes > Serranidae > Hypoplectrus > Hypoplectrus providencianus. The sequence goes on along the minus strand of JAOWBC010001255.1, from coordinate 25,831,562 downwards.
GCTGCTGCTGCTGCGTCCCAATAGAAACATATATATTTCAGACTGACAGCTATCACGGATCACTGACACTGTGGGCGAAATATCTGACAGAGCCACAACCAAACATACAGTTAATCCACTAACACCCCGTTACATCTTGGAAACGGTAAGATCTGGTGGTATTTACCACAAGATATGAAAACCGAAGCCACACCAAAGTGATTCAGTGCGATCGATTGTGACTGGTGAATGACTTATGGCTTGAATGTGTGTGAGTGATGAAGGCTTCACCCTGAGAGTCTCAGCACCATGTGGAACTAATACAGTGTACGTGTATGTGTGTCTCCGTCTGCTTATGTGTCATGGCGATTGTATGTGACATCAGGTGTGTGTGTGTTTGTGTGTTCCTCACTATGCAGGACAGGACTGGGTGTTGCAGTCTTCTCCCTGGTTTGTTGGCTCAAGGGCGGGGTCACAGAGGTCAGCAGCAACAGCCTCCTGGGAATCCATTTCAACACATTCCCAGAGTACCTGACGCCTGCCTGGTAAGTGTGCAAACACACACACACGCACAGACACACACAGAAGAAAAAGACTATGAATTTATATTAAAAAAATCTACTGTACACATGCAGACTTTGACATTAAAAAAGTTGTTCCCATCCAGCAATATGATTTATGAGACACATATATTTTGTCAGCAATATGAGTTGTTGGGTGCCTGACAGCTACTGTTACCCTACATCTTTGTGTGTCATCTTTGATTTTGTAACATGTAATTATTGCTATCTCTGCCAAGGAGGTTGTGTTTTTGGTGCGGTTTGCCAGTCAGTCAGCATGATTACTGACAAACTACTGGCCCAGTTTTCATGAAGAGGGTGGAAGGGTGCAGTAGAGCCAAGTAAGCACACAAATTATTTTTCACTTTTGCTGACATTGCGAGATATGTCACTTGTGCTGCATTCAGTTAGTGTTGGAATAATCAGGATAATATGTTTCCCAGTCAGCTTTAATGGCTCACCTGATCCTCTCCTTCCTTTTGTTGTCACACCATTACCTGAAACAGCTATGAAGTAGAGAATGTTGTTTAAATGCTCTGAGCAATAAACTAAAAATGAGATGAAATAAATAGGAAGTCCAACCTCGGGAAAAAAGACCATCTGAGAAGCGTGTGAATGCACCATTGACTTGGCATCGTTTTGCACCAAGTGTCATTCTAGTTTATGTGTTTGTTTGCTGTTGTGTGCAATATGCATAACTCCAATGGGCATAGGCATTTTGTCATTCAAACACATTTAAGGTTTGCCGGCCATCACTCTAAATGAATGTTCTAAATGTTTATTTAATACACAAAAAAAGAGTTACTGAGGTCACAGTTCCTTTGTGTTAACTCACCAGTGCCACAGGTGGAGCTGCACTCTGTGTGCCCTGTCCTTGTCCATGTGTAGGTGGGCCGAGGGTCCACGGGAACCTGGTTAGGGTGGGGTTTCTCTTTGATGATGTCATTGTCGGTGACGTCACTTTGGCGGTCAGTTTCACCTGAGTGGGAGGAGCCTCCTGTCTCAACTGCAAGAAGTGAAGGTTGGAGATAATCCATAGAACTTTTTGAGAGAAGTTTCATTTAGTAACTGTTTTGTTTTTTAGTATAGTTATTACATAAAACTGTGCAACAAGGTCTGTAGATTATCCTGACTAATCAGGTCATTCATTCTCAAAGAGGTTTTTTTTTTAGGACCACAAATGAATTCAGACATGAATTGTTTGCTTTTTTTTAATATATATCTGGTTATTCAATAATTATTTATCAGCATCATCAGACACAACTGAAGCAATTTTAAAATCTCTTTAATGAAGCTTAAATATTAGGTAATGAAATGAAATCGGGCCCAAGTGGCTGATTTTTGTCTCAGTGTGCGGTAAAGAGCTCCTTGCCAGACCAAAGTCTGGCTGCCTGCCTGTATCAAATGTTATCAAAATCCTAATCAGATTTTCAAAAAGACAATTTTGCTGAAAATGATACATATTGGCGTTACCATGAAATCTGAACTGAACACACCAGACACACACAAACACACACACACTGTATTGTACATGCAGACACAAACAGAGGCATCTGTTATGTGTTATGCTCCCAGAGGGTAAAGCCATAAAATCAAATATGAGAAAATGGCACTGTGGTCATTTAGGGCCACTTTAATATAGCTTGAAGTGTGTTTGGGTGGTTATGCATGTTAGTTTGTGCACTCACCCAGGGTCAGAATATCAGAAGCCGGGTCAGGCTCTGGGGTTGGGTGCGTGTTTTGTAGAGGCGCAATATATTCATAGGATACACTGGGACCTGGTTGCTGGTAAATCAGCTGTGAGAAAGAGAGAACAATGAGGGGTAAAATAATGTGTAGCCAAGTAGCAACCTCTGAAGCTGAAAAGTGCCAAATCTTGTTCTGCGTTAGTTGTGTTTTGTTTTCCTTTGTTTTTTTACCTATGAAGGGAAAAAAGGACAAGCAGGTTAAAGTAAGAATACCACAGTAAGAATGAGATTGAGGATAAAAAAAAGAGTATGTTAAATCTGCTCACAACTAATCAATTTCTGTATTTTGGATGCCAATGCCAGGAGTCAGTTTAAGTGCAAAACGCTGCAGTTCCTCAAATGGCAACTTGAGGCTTCAACCAAAAGTGAGTGAATCCCCATAGACACCGATGATAAAATTCCCAAGTTAAGAGCAAATATAAACATGTTTACAGCCGAGTATAAAAGATGTTTTGTTTTTTATAGCTAGTTTCCCCTTGAGATAAGAGGGTCACCCATTTTAAATATCTAAGTGCTTTGTGTAATTAAGGAAAAGGCTGCTTTGAGTGACAGTTGGGAGCCATGTTTTAGAAACCAGACTTCATCCAGCCCACCTCAGTTTCTCTTCTTTGCCAATATTGGTTTTAGCTGTGAGTGGGAAGGAGTCAAGCTCTGCCAAGATGGCATCAGCCGAAACCACCACACTGAGCTTCACAATGACTCAGTGACAGAAACGTATGAAGGATGCAACACATCATGAAATCAAGGTCATATTTTATATATACTGTGTGTTTACTACAAGTAGTATTGTGTATATGTAGTGTTCAAGTTTGCGCCTCACATAAACATGCAGGTCCTCAGCCAGTGGCCCGGGTGCGGTGATGGACTCTCCGTTACGAGAGCGTATTTCATTGGGTCGCTGGTATGTCATCTGCGTCCCCACAGCAATGAAGATCCCCGGCCTGTCAATTGCCCAGTTACCATTGATGATGGAAACGCCACTTTGGGACCTCAGAGCTGGAGGAAAACCCCAAGTTCATCCATCACTGTCATGTTTGTCATTCTAAAAGAATTTCTGCTGATGTGTGTTTGTGAGTGTGTGTGTGTGTGTGTGTGTGTGTGTGTGTGTGTGTGTGTGTGTGTACCCAGGTAGTTTCGACTCTTTATTGTCTCCCGTATGCTGATGTTTCGTGCTCCAGCAGGAATCTCGACAATCTTATGGTAGCCAACGCGGAGGAACGTTCTGGAGAAATTCCCCTTCACCACCTGAAACCCCTGCCAACACACACATTCAAACACATTTCTGCACAACACAAACCCAAAGGTACAAATACCGCATGTGCCCACTCGTGTACGTCTGCAGGCACTCTCTGCTTGCTTTCTGTACCATGGTTTCACCATCACTGGCACGTGTTTCAACAGTCTAATCATAAATTCCGCTGGATCACATTGCTGCCCCTTTTCTCTCATTTTCACTCATCCATCTCTCTCTCCGGCTCTCTCCCTCTCTCTTGCTGGAAATCCCACAGCTCACTCAGTCCAGTCCAACAGTTGGTTTGAGTTGGGGAACCTTTCTGGTCCACTCCTCGTCTGCATAAATTTAGCAAAAATCTTCTGTTCTTTTCATGTTTCCGTCTTAATGGCACCCTGTGGTTTTCCCTTTTATTGCTTTAAGCACACCCTAATATAGCTTCAATTGTTAGTGAGGAAACAGATCATCTTAAACAAACAGTGGTCTGTGTTAAAAAGAACAAAAAAAAAAACCAATAGGCTAAAATTGAGCATATTGGTACATTTTTCTTAAAAATAAAAGCATGCAAGATGATGATATAACAGCTTTGAAAAGCCTAAAGCTATATGAGTTTTTGTTTCTTGATTACCATGGTGATGTCTTACCTTCTGAGGGGTTGTGCTGGCTTTGGTATCCCAGGGAAGAGCACCCGAGGGTGGGTACAAAAGACAGATGAGGTGGAGGAGAGCCAGAGCTCGACCCTGCTGCAGGGAGCTGAGCTGCTGCCACAATCCAGCCATGGAGAGACTGAGGCAAGAGGACACACACACTTACACACACACACATGTTTAATGGGTGTGTGTGTGTGTGTGTGTGTGTGTGTGTGTGTGTGTGTGTGTGTGTGTGTGTGTGTGATTGAGAGGTGGGGTTGGCTCGAGGGGCGGGAGGGAAGAAAGACAAAGTTTGGGAGGGATGTAAGAGACAAATGTTAAGAGAAAGTGTTTGGAAATTATAGGCAGATTTTTTTTAAAGTTGTCGAAGTCACTCCCCTTTCTCACCTCAGTATGAATGTTATGACAGCTCATGGTGTGTGTTTGTAGCATGATGACAGGCTCCTGTAGTGCATCCCAAAGCTTATCCCAAAAACAATATCTCTCCCTGTGAATGGTCATGCAGGATTGTGAGGCTTTGGACACATATCAGTCTTAATCGTGCTTGGACATCCCCACCCACTTCTTGTTTTCACTTCTTAAAGCTCTTCTTGTTCTGAGTTATTTGGATTTTTTTTTATTGTTACTTATGTTGAAAAAAATGAAGAATGAGCAAAGTAAATTAAGAATACCACAGTAAGAAGGGCTTAGTTTGAGGATAATAGAAAGAATATGTTAAATCTGTTCACAACTTCTCGCTTTCTGTGGTTGTGTGTGATGAACACAACACATGAACAATGCATTTTGGCTCCACAGTGATTCAGTATTCCTTCATCAGTGATTCACACCTAAAGGATGCCAGTTTAAATGATTCAGTTCACTACCATACCATGTCGTGGAACAATCCCCCAAATTACCGTAACTCTGCTGGCTAGGGATCAAAACAGCAGTGACACATTCCCAGAGTGTTCATCTAGAGAGGTTAGGATAATATTTGCAGGGACATAAATGATTTGGAGGAGTTGAAACACATATGGGTGCAATATATTCCCCTGACTGAATCGTTCAGCTCTGGGCAGAGAACTTATTCAGCCCAGTAAACACACAATGTAGTGTAGCTCGCCTGGCTCTTTAACTTTCCACTGTTTTATGTCAGGGAGTGAGGAGAGATGAGGGTTGTAAATATCTGAAATAAATGTCGACCGTAACTGAATGTCACGGTGTGGAGAAATGAAGACGGATGGAGCAGAAATAATGTGTTTTTCCTACCTGTTTTGAGTAAACTATCAAAGACACGACATTTCAGATTTCAAAAAGCATTTTTCCCGTATGGATTGCCAGCTGATCGACACCACAGCTGTTCACAACATGGGTGTGAAATTGCCAGGGCTGAGAATTTCACAACTTCTCTGTAAGTTTGTGATTGTGTGGTTGCTTGTGTAGGTGCACATGTTTGTGTGTGGACTGCACAAAGATATATGAGCCACATATGTGTGGATAAAGCAATGTGATGTCCGTAATACACGGTGAATCAATCGGGTCACCGTGAAAGCAGCATGAGTGAGAAAAACATGTGAAGTCTCATAAGGACACTTGAAGCAGTGAGGAGAGACATGACGCCACTGTATTGCTTCCTCTGTCTTCATGCTTCTGTCTGCATCTGTCTCTGTGTCAGAGAGACACAATGATGCTGATGTTCTGCAACACAAATAATTATAGCCTAATTTATAATATCCATCACTTATTGTATAAACTCGCCCACTAACCAAGTAAAGGAAAAAAATGCAGTCTTTTACCAAAGTAACTCACTTATGCTAGACTGTGAAAAGTAAACAGCCTGCATCCAAAATCATATTGGAGTAAAACTATGTAAATATTATATGCTAAACGTATTTAAAGTATGAATATATAAGTCTTGCACAGTAAAACATCTCTGCCAGTGTTTTTTTCTTTACTTATGATGTTTCAGGATTGATGTGGTATCAGCATTAAGTTGAATGTTGCATTTTATTGCTGAGGATTTTCATGGTTTTGTCAGTTTTTACTTTTTTATTAACTTTTTGGTCTTTTAATCTATTGCAATACATCATATTCTATGAGATTATCATATGTTTGTAGCATCTCTGTAGATGCAGAGTAGAAGGTGAAGAGATTTTCCAGCTGATCCAAGAGCATTTTCAAATGGCTTATGTAGCTCAGCACATTAAGCAACACTTCATCCTTCAGTTTATTACTTATATTCAAAATCAACACCTTCTGGGATACGTGATTGTCACTGGAACTGGAACCAAAGCAGTAAGACAAATGTAGTGCAGTAGAAGTATAAAAATTGATAAAATTGGAATACTTAAAGTGCAAGTACACTGAAAACTTACAGTAGGAGAAACTGTACTTAGGTTACATTCCACCACAGCACAAGCTGTGCATCTAAACACATAATCCTACATGCTTCCAGTGTTTTTCCCGTCTTCCCCATGCTGGCACACAGCCAGATCTAAGACGCTGGTCCCCTGCAGTGAGCAGTCACTGAGCTATGACACAGGCATTCTGGGAGACTCCAAAAGTCTGTCAGGGAATACTGGGAATTCTGTCCAAGACAGGGCACTCTTAGGGCCACAACGTCTGTTTTCCACTGTGACAGCTTAATAGCCGCCATGTCTGATTACACACACACTGTGAGTCTCTGAGAGCGGCTGGAAGTGGCACAGCAGCTCTTTAACACACACTGACAGAGACATGTACAAGCATACATGCAGGAAACATGCATCCAGGTCACTGCCAGTGGTGGAGGAATTATTCAGGTTATTTACTTCAAAGTACTCATATCACACTCATGTCAATATAATCAGGTACATGTATTTAAAGTATAAGTGTAAGGGTACACTGAATGCTGATAAATCTAAATATTAAAAATATATTAAACTCAAGGCTAACCCCTTCGTAATTTTACTTAAATAATGACTAAATACTTGCCTTATCCTTTCAGTTGTACTTACAACTATATGTACTATATTGTACTGTATTTGTAATAAAATGTCCTATTTCATAAGGTCTTTGCACTTTGTTTGCCAAAATAATAATTTATAAAGTACCCAAAGATCTCAGATATTATAAGTTAAACAATCTTACCTAAGATATTTCTTACGTAAGATATAAGGTACTGAAAGTAAAGAGTTGCAAGGAGGAAAATAATGAAATAGTCTGTCAAAAGTGTGCTTGACTAAATGTACCTAGTTCCATTCCACCACCGATTTCAATCAGGTGGAGTCTGTAAAGATGATGTAGTTTTCATTTCTTGCAGCTTTTGGGTGCGATTACTTTGGGATTTAGCTAATGACATTACTGCTATGATTCAGTCCTGAAGCTTGTATATGTGAAGCCTAATTGGCAAACGCAGGCCGGCCATAAAGGCCTGTGCTGTCTGTTAAAACCATTGACTGTAACTGAACATACCCTCAAAAGCATTACAACATTTTTTTTTTTCATGAAAAAAACCCTCCTTAGTTACATCTTATAAAAAGGACCCAGAAGGGGGAACACCCACTGGCTTACAGTATGTTACAGTACATTAATAATATGTTAAAATGTGCAGTAAAGTTGTGAGCTCATGCAGATTTGGGAATGAAAGAGTCCATACTGATAGATTTGTAAAAAAAAAAAAAAAAAAAAGGAAGAAGAAAAAAAAGTCATTTTTTTCTTATGCTTTCCTGAGAAGCAACCATGTGTGACTATTTAAAATGTGTTTTAGTCAGTGTTTCTCTGTATTGTCAGTAATTCAATCGAAGCAGGCCACATTGACCACAAAAACAAGACGAAAAGAAGACCAAATGGTAAAAGACACAATAAAAGAACAATAGAGTCAACAGAAATCTAGATCACCATTGATATTAACAATCTTTCTCCCTTACATCACCATAAAAAATGATCTTCCACATTTTCTCTTTTCTTTATTTCCCTCTTTTCTTGTCATGCATTCTCATTTCCATTTTCTCGTCTCCTCACACTTGTCTTCCCCTCTCTTTTCCTCCAGCTGTGGGTTGTTTGATGTCCCTCTGTCCCGTCCTGGCCAGCTGCCTCAAGAACCAAATGAGTGGTTCTGTCATCCCACTGACACCTGGACGCCCCCTAACCACTGGTTACTTCCCTAACGACCAACTCCTTCCCTAACGACCATGAGAAACACAGGCCGACCACCGATCAATCACAGAAATTCCTCTGCAGCTGTTTTCTGTGTTGGCCAAGTGTCAGAATGTGATTTTTGTACTAGGTAAAAATGATTTCATATATTTTACATGCTAATGCACAACTGAGATGACCTGCTGCGTGATCTCAGAAGCATGATGCCTTGTTAGGAATATGTTTTGCTTTAATTTAGATCTGAGATGTGACTAATTGACAAGAACAGGTGCAGTAAGTTGCCCCTTTCCAGAAGATCTGATGTGACCAAGAGGGAAACTGTTACTGTGGCTTTTACAGCCCAACAAAAAAAGAAACAGTGGCAGTGAGAGTGGTTGTATACAGTCATTACAGATGGCTGACAACAAGGCAGGGGTCTGCTAAAATACATCCAGTGGTCCCTGACCTCACCTCTCACCTTTGACTAATTACAGGCTTGAGGAGCTGTGCAGGTGAAGGCACACACACCTCCTGACACCATAAATACAACTTTCTGGTCAGCTGCTGCAGCCACATGCCTAGCAGAGCACTTCACACATTGCAATACATGATGGTTTCCATCCTACAGGTTTTTTTTTTTTTACCTGAATGTATAAGAAGTTGTTCTGGGAGACAGATTTTATTTTAAGCTGATCATCCTTTCTGTCTTATATCACATATCAAATTGTATATGGACACTACAATCCAACATTCAAACACACATCAATACATTGCTGGCTGAGGCTGCCATACAAAGTGTCACATGCTAATCAGTACGTTACATTTGTAATTTACATTTTACTCGTGTTGGATATTGCTGCCCATAACCCCTCTGGATGTTATTCTAACACGTCGTCTTGCAATTTTGAGATTATTTTTTATGTACATGTATGTTGTGTTGTCTATTGATTTGAACTCTGCACTTCACAAACACTGCTGTCATGTGTCCAATACCCTATACCAGCAAGTAGAGCTGATTAAACATGGCACTAGCAAGGTAATTGTTAAAAATCACTCTAATCTTTAAGCTTGCTTTCCAGTGCTTCTGTGTTACAACTATTCTGCTTCATGTCGCTAAAGATCAAGACTTCTTGGTTGAGGAAATGTTAATTGTTAATAATCGATTACTGCATTATTGTTGCTGTGGGCTAATTTTCATTAAACCTTCCCAGCTATATATATAGTGAGTAAGTAGTGTAGGTAGCGACTTATAAAAGCAATAGGCCATGCAATATCATGATTTAGAATGATTTTAGAACAGCTAGGGAGTTGCATTCTTCTACAATCACTGTAAATCACAGCATCTTGGAGCTTATTTCTCAAGTCCACCCACTCCAGTGGAAGAAAAATACAAAATATACAAAAATAATAGCAGTGATGAAGTTTAACTAAAATAATTTCCTCAAGTACTGTATTTTT
>JAOWBC010001255.1:25796869-25821741 GCA_028566105.1 Hypoplectrus providencianus | reverse complement strand
TTTTTTTTATTTTTTAGGTACTTGTGCTTTACTTGAGTATTTCCACTCAACTCCTAACCCTAACCCTAACCCTAAAAGTTGAATGAACGCCTGCTCATTGCTGCAGTACCGCTATTGACCAGAAGGATGCGCACGATGGACAAACCGGAAGCAGGAAATGAAGTCAACACCGGAGAGCGAAATTCAAACTTCTCTCACAAAACATCTCTGTGGAGGGCTTTCTGTGTGGCGTGTCGTTGCTAACCGAATTTAGGTTCTTCATTTCCCATATTCACATAAATTCAGGTAAACTTATAAAATAGAGTAGCGGTATAGAGTTAGTAGTTAGTAGTGGAGGTTTTATTAATGTTACTTAAATAGCTGTTGCTGGCATTACTATTTTTGTTTGCCAGCATCGCATTTTTAGCGTCAAAAATTTGTCCAAGCTAGCAAACGTCACAAACGAAGATAGTTGGGTGTTTTCCAGTTTAGCTGAGTTGTTTATTTTTTGTGAGTGTTTCTTTTGTTCTTTTAGCAATTTGAATGTGAACACTGCCGCTACAAACCGTTTTCTTTCTCGCCGCAGGGTGGGTCATTGTGCGGCTGAGGCAGGGAGGATGCCTGTGGAAAGAACGGAGCACAGAGGAGCCGACGAGCTCCACAAATACTATGAAGTTTATGAGACTATCGGCTCAGGTAATGTCAATGTAGATGGCTGTTAGTGAGTGTAACAGGGCTGCCATTGCTATATCCTCTCTGATGTGTGTTCATGAACCTTGTGTGTTTGTCAGGAGGCTTTGCTAAGGTCAAGCTGGGTCGACACATCCTGACAGGAGAGAAGGTTGCCATTAAAATCATGAACAAGAAGGCCCTGGGGGTGAGTCAAAGAGACTCCTTTCCTCACTCAGGTTATATCACATGTAAATGTTTGCATTAAACAGGGGAGTGACATAAAACAAAAAACATGTTATAAATAGATTTTGCCATTTTAGCTACAGTTGACAGTTCAAAACACACATTACATTACAGTTACAATATATAAATGCAGTAGTGCAACCATATGGCTCATGCTTTCAAAGTGACATGGTATTGCAAAACCAGTAAAGCTTTCAGCTTGCTTATTGCTTCAGTATAAGTGTTATTATGTAATTTGTGAGATGCACTAGGCTTAATAAGGCATAGACTTTTAACCAAAGAAAAAAATGCTTAATAGAGGGCTTGCAGGGTGTGAGACGGGAATCCTTTAAATTTTTATAATGTTTCAATTTGGAAAATGAAGTGTTATTCAAAAATGGTGACGTGTACACAATACATCTAGTTAGTTTTAAAGCTGTGTCTATCAGTTTTTTGCTTTGGGGCCTCTGGATTTCTGTACCATACAATGATTAGAAAAAACAAACAAACAAAATAACAAGATATTGACCTGAAAGCAGAAGCTTGTCTATAATCTGTATAAGGCTGAAGTTTTTTTGTCAAATGATTAAAAACAAATGCCATTCATTCTACCACAATCTAGTGATTAGTGCAAAGTGTACAATGAAGCAAAGGAAGGTTTTACATTAATGCACAATTTGGATTCTTTTTCAGCTAATACTAATAATGATTTTTTTAAAAAAATGTCCTTTTTTTTGTATATAAAAAAGATGTTCATAATTTATGTAAACCTGAAGGTAAGAATGACAAAGATGTAATGATGTATTATTCAATTTCTCTAGCCTAACCGAGTCTAACTCAACAAGAACAAGCTCTGGTTCATCAAATGTTTTTCTAATGAAGTTGATCAAAAACTTGACAGACAGATTAGCTTTTTGGGAGCGTTTTGCTGAAGAATTAAGATGAATACTGTGACATAATCTATCAACTCAGACAGTAAAAGTGCCTGACGCCACCTGCTGTAACCAAGTTGTAAATATTGCACTTTTTAAGTCAATGAAAACTTGGCTTCTTACTATCAGTCAAAAACGTATTCGCAATAGTTTAATTATAAGAGCAATGCATAATGAAAGAATGTCCCATTATCTTTTAGGAGTTAAGGCTTGGCGAAACATTAGGAATAAAAACTGCAATCACTAATTAGATATTAGCATATGGCAAATGTAAAAAAAAAAAAGTAAAAGTTGTTAATTGTTATTCACCTGTTATGCATTAGATTAAAACAATCATTAGTTCAAACATGACAATTTACAAATGTCACAGTAGAATTTTGTAAAATGACAATGGAATTTGGTCATTATCTCAATATAATTCCACTAAAGGTTGATTACCAATCAAATGATTTCTCAATCTGACCTTACAGTATTTCCTTTCCTCAATAAATGTTGCCTTTATTCTGTTCCTTATTCGTCATTTGGATTCCCATGCTTGATAATCATTCTGTGTTCTGCCAAAATCATAATTGGAAACAATGCAGCAGCTTTAAAATGATGCGCAAAAAACAATAACAGACTGTTTGTCATCCTAGGATGACCTGCCCCGTGTGAAGGTGGAGATTGAAGCCATGAAGAACCTGAGTCATCAGCACGTCTGTCGTCTCTACCAGGTCATAGAGACCTCCACTCAGATCTTCATGGTTCTGGAGGTAAGCACACAAACTAACAGACTGTAAGTGCGAGAAGAACACTGTCAGTGTTTGCATCTTTAGCTCCTTCTCCTCTTTTGTTTCCCTCTCAGTATTGTCCAGGTGGGGAGTTGTTTGACTACATCATAGCAAAGGACCGTCTGTCAGAGGAGGAGTCCAGGGTGTTTTTCAGACAGATCGTGTCTGCGATGGCCTATGTCCACAGCCAGGGATATGCACACAGGGACCTCAAACCGGTGAACACAACTTTTCTACGCATGTGAAAGAGTTATTGAGGGAATGTGACACATGGGAGGAATTATAAAAATTTTGTCTGCTCATCTCTTGACTCCACATTGATCTTAATGTCTGCTGCACTGTTTGTCTCTTTTACATGTAGGAAAACTTGCTGATTGATGAAGACCACAACTTGAAGCTCATAGACTTTGGATTGTGTGCCAAACCAAAGGTACATCATTACATTCCCCCTTTTTGTGTCCCTGTTTGTGTCAAAAATGTTAAACATTTTAGATGTTTGTTCTAGTAATGACAGAAAAAATAAAATTTGTTGGTTAAAGCAAATTTACTTGGTTGCCTAAAGGCATCATCATTAGTAACAGGATGGTTTCATGTGGCTGTTTCTCTCCTAGGGAGGCTTGGGTTATGAGCTGATGACGTGTTGTGGGAGCCCGGCTTACGCTGCTCCTGAACTCATCCAGGGAAAAGCATATATTGGATCAGAGGTGAGAGATGCAGCAGCTGTATTCTGTTTACAACTTTAGGAACCACTGGGATTACAAGTTTCAAGATTTGCCCTTATTTATACCCACAAAACTTCCATTTGTTTTCCCACTAAAAGTCGTGATTACCTGCCTGTTCCATGATTCTGCTTTTTCATGGTGTGCTGATCATATTCGCTGGTGCATGACTGTGCAACTGAGCTGTGAAATCCTAACTGTAAAGCTGAAATACTGCTGTGTGATGTGTAACCTCCAGGCTGATGTGTGGAGTATGGGAGTGCTGCTGTTCGCTCTGCTCTGTGGATATCTGCCCTTTGATGATGACAACCACATGCTCCTCTACAGAAAGATTACAGTAAGAGCACTGACATTTTCCCACCAGTTTCAGACTTCTGAATTATATATTATCATGGGATTACTTGAGATTCTGACCCCCAACTATCTAAAAAAAAGTTTATTCTAGTTTCAGTATTGCTTGAATTAATATTTTACTTTTTGGCTGGGTCCTGGGTCCAATGAAAAATGCAGTGGGCTTGAAACTACTAGAATATTTTGGTTATAAATGGATGCCATTCAACTTGCAAACCGGCAACATATTTTGAAACATGAAACTTTTGGCACCGATTTTCAGTTGTTTAAAGTAATATCTGATTTAATGTGATAAATAAGTAAAATGACCAGTATACTATATTGACCATACATAAATCTGTAATTTACTACAAGGTAAGGTGCCTAAAAGCCATGAAAATGTACCTTGAAAGTATCTTTGGGAAAGATGTAGGAACCCTGTTGTTTTAGCATGGCTATGCATCAGTGCGACTTAAAATGATATTAGATTCAGGCGAATACTTTGCTTTCTGTTGTTTGGTTAGTGAAAATCAAACCTTTTCCCCTAGGGGAATGGGTTGGAGCGAAAGTAATGCCTGTCTGGATATGGAAAAATTGTGTTACGAGTTAACAATTCTGGATGAAATCAGGCACGACTATATTTGATGCGTTTTTTTTTTCTAAATTGCTTTGAAGCACCCTGTGCCCTCTCTCTGCAACATCTATATTATTGTACTCTTATGGTCAGATCAGGTAGATATATTCCAATTAGTCAAATCCAAATACCAGACAATCCTAATGTTTGTTTCTGTTTCTTTTGTCTACCGTAATAATGTGTCATGTGTTTGTATACATTTTATTTATCTTGCAGCGAGGGAAGTATGATAACCCTCGATGGCTGTCTCCAGGCAGTGTCCTCCTTCTCAACCAGATGATGCAGGTACATAAAACAAGACACTCTTTTCTATTCTTCACTTTTTAGCGATTTTGCACAGGCAGTTAATACACTACACTGGAACAATGTCATGAGTAGATCTCATTTTGAACTTCATATTTCAAATAGAACTATATTTATTTGAACAAGTTCACATATTGTGTGTATAGTGATACAGTGCTATTCTCTCGCATACTCAGTTGTAGTTTCGCCTTTTTCCTGTAGGTGGACCCCAAGCGTCGCCTTACTGTTCGGCAGCTGCTGGACCATCCCTGGGCGACGAAAGACTACAACAGCCCTGTGGAGTGGCATAGCAGGCAGCCGGTACACACACACACATTCACACATAGAAGACACATAAAAATACAGATAAAAAAAAATACAAACATAAACAAAATGACAGTACTGCAAACACCACAGTACATTTTAACTGCTCATGGGACACTATCCTGCCTGTTTTACTTTGGTATGGTTCTTCAAAGATTTGATCCATTTTCTGAGGGATTTTTTTTACTTGTTCTTTTTACCACACAGGCCCTAAAACAATTCCATATTATCATTCCATCCATACGATTATTGATAATTGCTTTTTTATGTTCTTACAAATGTTTTTAAGGTATCTGCTTTGATTTTTATGTGAGCATGTTGGGTCTTTTTTTGTAGCTCGGTCACATAGATGAGGACTGTATCACTGAGATGGCTGTCAACATGAAACGATCGAGAGAGAGCACCACAGCTTTGGTCAAGGAGGTGTGTGCATGTTCACATTTGAGTGTTGGCATTGATATTTATTGCGCTGATCAATTCATCATCACTGGGTTTCTTTTGTGTCAAACACTGTGAAATCTCAGCAACAGCATATGCATATCACTTGAACCCGGTTGTGTTCTGTGCAACACAATATTTACATATTTGAAGCGCAGTCTAATACATCTTACCTCCCACAGTGGCGGTACGACCACACTACAGCCACCTACCTGCTGCTGCTGTCAAAGAAGCAGAGAGGCAGACCTGTCCGCCTGCGCCGTGAACCAGCAGTCTTTGTGGACTCCTGTTCTCCACTGCACCAGGGAACGCAGGTCAGACTCAGAACCACAACTCCCAAAATGCTTTGTTTGTTTCTAGGTTTTGTTGACTCCATCTATACTTGATGTACCTTCTGTGCCTTCTGTTTCCTGGTACCAAGTGTTGATGTGGTTCTTTTTTTTAATTTCTTATATTCTCCCTCTCTGTTAGTCAAGAGAGGCACTTCACTTCAGCGAGGATGAAGACGCAATTATTGTGGGTTCTCTGGACTTTGGCTCAGACTACATTGATGATTGTCTGTGGGGTACACCCCAGGGAGTCAGAGGTCAGCCTGATGGAGCGGCAACCGTCAAAGACACAGTATGTGAAAGTTGGAACACTAGTATTTATTTAAATTGATTTATTTCTATTGCAGCCTTTATTTTGTCAAAGAAAAAGTTTCACATAAAAGAACAGGCCACAGAACAGCAACAAGTTAAAATACACAAGACGAAAAAATCTGTACACAAAAAACAGACTTAAATGATGATGAAAAGCAACAACTCTTCTCTTGTGGAGAAATCTTTTCAGATCAAATTTATCTCTTCTTTATATTAATACAGAGAGCAGCATCTCCATCAACCGAAAAGAGGTATGCCTACAGCCCAACTCCAGAGAGGGGGCGAAAAACAACACCGCACCGCCAGGAGAGGAGGGACAGGGACCAGGAACAAACCAGTGAGAATAAGGAGAATATTGCTATGCAGGACAAAGATGTTGAAATCTTTGTCTTGCCTCCTCCTCGGACCCCAGTTTCCAGCAAGAAGAATGCACGTCCCAACAAGACTGTGCTGACCACACCAAATCAAAATGTCAACAGCACTAAAACCAATGCCGTCACACCGAAAGGTAAGAGGACTCTCATTTCCTCATTCCATGCATGAAAGAAAATTCAGACAACACTGTTTCAGTTCATCATGCAGTTTATTTGTATACTATAATTGTTTTTTTGTTCCAAACAAGGGCCTGAAGTAGAATCTCTATTAGATTATTTGCATTAGCCAACTGCCCCTCTCCACGTTGCTCTCTTTCATTTATCTGTCCTTCGCTCAGTCTTTGTACAGCTCTCATAATCACAAGTGCCACGTCCACATGCCACACATTTGCAAGTAAATTGTCTTCTGGTAATAAACTCATTTATTTGGCCTGTTTTTTTTTTTATCCCAAAGCCACTCATATTTCTATGATTTAGCTGTCATTACTGAAACCACTGAAAATGGACGCACACAGACACACGCACCCATACACACTTATCACTGTCAACTCAAAGGTGATGGTATTATCAGGAGGCTAATTCTGTTCACTTATCTATAAATGAGGGACACTAATATGAATGGAGAATCATTAAAGTCTTAATTATTTGTCATAGTGAATTCTCTGCTCAGATGTCCAGCCTCATTAGTTTCCTCTGTAAACTCAGCCACAAACCAGCGAACACGCTGCAGCTGACCTATTTGGTGTTAAACCCTTGGAATGTGGCTGCGTCCTGCTTCCAATACAGCCTCCTATTCTCTGAGCTACAGTGCAGACATGCTGCCTCTGACAAACTTGTCCACACACGCACGCACACACACACACACATACACATACACACACACACCCAGTGGTCTGTGCATGTCTGTCCCTAGGCGTGTGCTGTGACAGGTGTAGCTGTCTCTTTCCTCTGCTCACCGTCCCACGTGGGCTGTAGTGACATGTGTTCTCTTGCCACTAAAGCCTAGCTCTCTCTCTTTGTGTCCGTCCGTCCATGTGTGTCTGTGTGTGTATGACTGCTTGTGTGTGTGTCAGGCTTTTTGTCTCTGTGTATACCAAAGCCTTTGTGTTCACACCTCCAGTCCAAAGCCAGTCAGTTCCATGCAGATAAGAGCAAACACCGGTCAGTTTCTCATCTACTACTTATTCTAGGTTTCCCTTAAATGAAAACATTATGATTCCATAATATCTTGATAATATCAAATATTTGTTTCACCAGCCTTTTTTTTTTTTTTTTTACTTATTATTGGACATATAACATGCTGATTGATACTGGGTAAAATCTTTAACCCAGAACAGTGTTTTGTTTTTCAGAGATTGCACCCATCTAATTTCTTTTGACATTTTAAACGCATCCACTGAAAAAAAAAATTCTGCTTGCAGGGAACCAACCCATTATTATTTTCATGACTGATTATGGTGTAGTTATACACAAAATGCATGGCTTGGTACAATTTAAGTATAACAGGGGTGCAATTATTATATTTTTTTTATTTACAAAATGTAAACATTCAGCAGTGGCTCATTTACCATAATTCTTACTTCTTACCACAGTCAGGGTACTCCTACACTCTCTATACTTCTACTGATTTAATTATCTTTGCTGTTGTTGCCTATGAAAATTTAATTTCTCTGAGATGACCAAAAAAAGGTTATTATTTTATCTCATTTTCTGATATTGCTATATTGTTCATAACAAACAATAACTATCACAAGTGTTTGTAATTTAAATGCTCTATCAAAAGATCTAATGTGTTTTTAAATGATGGACAAAACAGAATGGCCAAATGAACACGTGAAAGCACGTTGTACCACACACAATATTAACCATATGCTTAAAAGGTCCTGTTTGTTGGATTTACTTGGCTCTGTTGGCATAAATAGGATAGAAATTCATAATTAGGTTTTGTTGTGTTTTTATTATCTTAGAATGACTCCTTTAAATCTGCATCAGTAGTGGGTTCAGTCAGTGTTACAGTCGAATGGCAGAGGAAGTTGTATACTGTACAAAATGTTCTGAAACTGTGACTATTGCTGAGTGAAATGTTTGATCTATAAGATGTTAGAAAAATAAAAAATGCCTGACTGATTGCTCAGTGTGACCAACAGTTAAAATTAATTGATGCAGCTTTAAAGTAACAGTTTTGTTAGGCTGTTAAAACAGTAAGAGTACATAATGATTGACTCAACAGTGAATCAGTGGAGTGTAAGATGGGTATATCTATCTATATATTTTGGGTGTTGCAGGTGGAGGAAGTGCCACCAAAGAGGGCAATAAGAAGAAAGCAGCCGAAATTAAGGACATTGCAAACGTTGAAATAATGGCCTTCAGTCCTGAGCGCAGGTGAGTTAAAGAGGGCAAGTGTGCTGGTGTGTCTAATGGGAGAAATACTGGCAGTGATATGATGGTATGTGGTGTGAAGCCTATGACTAAGTGACCGGGAACATTAGGTCAGAGCAGTTTGACCCACCACAGTGATTAAATTTGAAACCCTGTTTGCTCCCCAGGTCTCGGTCGTTGGACATGGCTGGTACTGGAGACAGTGGGAAGAAGAAGAGGGGAGGAAAAGTGTTCGGCTCCCTGGAGAGAGGCCTGGATAAGATGATCACCATGCTGACACCCAGCAAGAGACGAGCCCTGCAGGACGGCCCGCGCAAGATCAAGGTATGAAGCTGCTGAAGTCACACACCTTGTCACCTACGCTGCGCCACAAGTATTGCACCCCTCTCATGATTTCTTTCTGTCTCCTCCATTAGGTGCAGTACAACGTCACTCTGACCAGTCAGACCAACCCAGACCAGGTCCTCAACCAGATCCTCTCCATCCTGCCGGAGAAAAATGTGGATTTCACACAAAAGGGGTAAGAAAACAATCCCTTTCCAACCAGACAGCCCAGTCTATGATCAGCTTCTAATGTTTGAGTCTGTTATTTAGGTACACATTAAAGTGTCGGACGTGGGGCGACTTTGGAAAGGTGACCATGGCGTTCGAGCTGGAGGTGTGCATGCTGCAGAGGCCAGAGGTGGTCGGAGTCCGCCGCCAGAGGCTGAAGGGGGACTCTTGGGTCTACAAACACCTGGTGGAAGACATCCTGTCCTCATCCAGTATCTAGATGGTGCACTTTCCAGGCAATATCCCTTCCCGTTATAAATCAATGCACGCTGGCCTTTTTGCGTCCGCGACATGACACACCTGTCTGTGTCCAAGAAAAAATGAGGATCCGTCTGATTGATGTACAGATGCAGACATGTAGCACATTAATAAATTAGTGCTTTGTATTCAAAGTGAATATTTAAAATTATCCTTAGGCCAGCCTGCATTCCCCAGAGTTCATGTTACATTAAATGTATGAGCATTACATGTTAGCATCCTGTACAGCAGATGTTGTTTTATGTAGAGAATTGCTTTTTTACTTCATTATTAAGCTGAATATGATCTCCGTCAATCCTCTTGAGATGATTGTGTGTATGTATGTATGAAATATAACAACGCTATTTCCAGAATACCTTCTGGCTGCTCATTAACATATTTATGTCTTGATGTTGGTATTCTGCCCTTTAGGTGTGATTTACTGTCATTAATGTACATGTTTACAGTTCTTCCATCATGTCGTTTTTATGTGGTTGTGCTGTCTTTTATTTCTTACTGATGCTTGTCTAATTTTTACTGTCTGTCACTTTTTATCTGTCAACTGAATAAAAAGAGGAAAATAAATGATGACTCTAATATGCCTGTGTTTATGGAAAACCGATGATCAAGATGAATGTATGTACTTCCTTGATGGCAAATGCTTTTTTTTTTAATTCACTCAGCAGTTTGATGGAGCAGTGGTGTGTTTTATACTCTGTCATCATCCTTCTGTTTGTCTTATGCTCTTCACTATTTGGTACAAAGATTGATAGTGATCGTTTAGTTAAGTGACAGCCTTTCTCAGTTCATATATAAAGTAAGCGGTGAAGGGTGTCAAATGTCCATGATGGTCCTCCACTTATGATACTTTGGGTTTGAAGGCACATATCTTACACATACATGTTGAATACACTTGACTATGGATAATGGACACATGTCTGTAATTGAGGTTCATGTGGCTGCAGAAAAAAAGTATGAGAAAGTGGAATGTGGTGCTTTCAAGGTTTAAAAGTGCAAAGATTGCTCATATAGAATGTGAAGTCTTCTTATAGGTAATACACACTGAAACACAACCTTAATTTTCTTTAAAAAAAAAAAATGCTGTCAAAATTTTTTTTATCACAATAACATTTAAGTTGATGAGATGAAAAAGAGGAATAAGGTGATTTCCCGCACCCTTATATTTCTAGAAGACCTTGAAAAGGCGTCTGTAATTGCTTAAAAAGTAATTAGTGAAGGAATCCTGCATAATACTGCCAAATTTGTCCATCTCTTTTCATGAAAATGTATACTTCAGCTCCTGCAACTACAAGAACCCAGATGTTCTTTGTTCTCAAGTGAATTTATAACCACAGTTAAAGAGAATGATTTAGCTCTGACACTCAAAATGGTGGCTGATCATGGTTATGGCAGAAATGGCTGTAGGAGCGTGATTGTCATGACTAACTGAATGACTAAATAATGATGATTATTGCTGGCAACACCTGAACAGAGTAAAACAGCATCTAATGGCTCCTCTCCCCTCCCTGTTCCCAGACGAGATGCCACTTAGCCATAACTGCGCTGCAGCTGATTGGCATTTATTTGTGGCAGCTTCTCCTTGGTGTCTCAGCAGGGAGGGGAAGGGTAACGATGGGTTGAGGTGATGATAAGGGGGGTTTAACCTTAATGGAGTCTGAGACAGGGTGGGGGCTGGCATGATAATTTAAGACAGAGGTGAAGGTTGGACTTGGAGGGATAAAAAAAACAAAAAAACAAACACATCCTCCTCTGCCTGTATCCCTTATAATATTCCAGTGGTGGTAATGACTCCTGCTGGGCTGAGTTCAGAGGATCAGGGCAGTGTGTGTCAGTATGTGGTTGTATGTGTGTGTGTGTGTGGGGGGGGGGTTAGGACAACAGCTGGAGTATAAGCCAGCTGTCACCTTTCTCACATAAAAAGAGACTCTCCCCCTTTTGTTTGGCCTTTCCCATTTTCTCCGGCCACCATGGGTGGAGACAGACACTAGGGAGAAACAGATTCATAGGCAAGGGGGAAAAAATCCTCCCAAACAGCCCATATCCTATCTTATTTCTCAAAAAAAAAAAAAAACTCTAAAAACATAACACAGCAACTGAGGAGGAATGACTCAAAGAAAAAGGTATTAAAAAACAAGTTTTTGAGAAAACATACAGTGCTGGAGCAAACAGTCCCTGAATCATGCCCTTGTCCCTCCATTCAAACAGGGGGCACTGCAGTCCCTGTAACTGCTGATGTGGTGAAGTTTGGTCCATGCCAAACTAGAACAAGGGAGCATGTTGGACATAAAGTCCTGCAGAGGATTACTGAGTTAATGCTGAGGCATTTTGAAGAATCTAGAGCAGTGGGTCTTGGCCGGAGCAGAGTGAGCTGACACACAGCGTGTTCTTTGTGAATGTAAGAACAGATTGGAGCAGAGTTGTGTTCACTTGTTTTGTTTGTTGTTTTTAGGTTTGTGAGTGGAAAGCCGTGCAGGAGAAATGCGGTGTCTGCTGACTATTGCTGTTATTCTTCTTTTCCTATGTGAGTTTTTTTTTTTTTTTTTCATTTTTGGAATAGCTGTTACACTGATAGGGTCCAACAGTTTTTTGTTTCATCCGTTTTGTGAGACATCATTGTGACACATCCATTTGTTTTTGTTCCTCTGACTGCATATCTGTGCATTTCCCACTTTTCAGGGCTGCACAAGGCTCAGACGTCTAATGACACCGTGCATGGAAATCCTTGTGAGGTAAGTTGATGAAAGTAGATGAAGTAGGAAAGGTCTGCATGGGCTATCATGTAGAGGTTCCCACTGTGATTACATATGGTTCTAGCTCTTTATTACTGAGTGTCCAATACAGGCACAAAAAACATTTAAACTAAATGCAACTAAATGGTAAACATAGTGGAGCTTTTAGATGCTTGAAGGCCAAATAATTCCTTCAACACATGGTGGAAACCAAAAACGGAGCTTAAAGACAGTCAAAGCCAGAAACACGACTCGATGTTACTGTTTCCTTTTTATCGCATTTGTTCTTTCAGGCGGTATCCGTAAGCGAGGCCACAGTGTCTCTCCTCTTGGCTCCTCTGTCTCTGTACTCCTGGCTGGCCTCCACGCTGCTCAGACTGGTCCTGTCCGTCCCCGCTCTCGTCCTCAGCTCTCTCTATCACTCCCTGCTGCTGCTCCTGGCCTGGCCTTGGTGCGTGGCCACCGTCTGTGCCTCCCTGCTGCTGACCTGTCTGCATGTTGCCTTGTACCTGCTTCACCTGGTGCTGGTGGTTGGGGTGGTGGCCGTTTTGACCCTCTCGCAGAAAAAAATGTCCGGCAGTGACGCCATCAAAGTGTTGTACCAGCAGAAGAAACCAGAGAGCCGTCGCATCAAAACCAGACTGTTTGGTTATAGAGTTGCATAGCACGGCTGCTTTAAAATGATCTTATTGTTTGTTTTGGTGAATAAAAATACCCTCATATCGTTCTGGACCTGCTTTTACCTACATTTATTTAATGACCATACAACTGCAGTAGACTGTTACACAGATGTGTATAAATTAGTTTTGGGACACTTCACAAGAGCAAGAGAAAAAAATACTGATTAGTGTGTGTCCTTGTGACCTAAATGAGGGTGAAATATATCTGCTAGTTGCTTCTTTAACAAACAGTCTACAGTTGTCCACTTATCTATCTCTCTCCTCTCTCTCCGTTCGTCTTTAAATATGGCCCTCCAATTATCTGCGGATTGTTGTGCTGTTTTCTTCCCATCTGCAGATGTTATCATTAGACATGTCTGTCAAACGGAGATGAGCGGATAAGAGAGACAGGGAGAGGAATAAGAGAATATTTTCTGCATTCATTGTGCCTTTAGATGTGTGTGTGTTTATCCAGCGCCGGGTATGCAGGCTATATTCCCGAAAAACACTAATAAAGCGAGTTAACAGGGAGAGAAACTACATGTGGTATAGGCGTTGAGCCAAAGCAGCGAATGCTTGGCCAACCAGTAAACAGTGTGTGCTGACACGCTGTGGCTCTCAGATCTCAGGGAAGCATTAAAAATTGCATGAAAAAACAATTTTATCAAAACTATTAACACTCCAGCCGAAGGGTGTAGCCGTATAAAGTAATGGGTGAACTTTGTTGTAAATGTGTGTGAGCGAGTGTGAAAGAGACAGACAGAGAGACAGAAGGGAAATGAGGCTGGATCATAGAGATTTATTACATGGCCGTGGCATCCTAATTAGCATAAAGACTGGACCGGCCCACTCAAGCAGAGAATTAAAAACCTTAATTGTGCTGTCAGCCTTCCTCTCTCTTTCTCACTGTTGACTCTACTTCATTCCGCTCGCAGTCGTCTCCTCCCGCTCTCCTCGCCCTCTCCTCTCTGCTTGTGAAGTAGCCTCCGTGCCTCCATGCTGTTTAATTGTTGGTGATAAATGGGAAGCGGGATGTTTGTAATTGTCTCAGAGATGGGCAGGGAGGTCGGCGGTGATCGTCGACGAAGGAGGGGAGAGGAGGACGACAGGCAGAGTTTTTGCCGTTTGAAAAGAGGAGCGTGAGGAGGCCATTTATCAAATGTTTGTTTGAAGGAGGAAAATTAGCTTGGCAGACACAGGCGAGGAAGCGTTGGTGGGATTTGATCCCAGGCCAGACTGGGCCTACGTGTGGAGCCAGAGTTCCCCATTTTAGTGCAATGTTTAATTCCTGTTTTGTGGGATGGATGGTCGTTAATGGAACTCAAGAAAAGTCTGTTACGTGAGAGTATGAATGAGTTATCTTGACTTCCAAGTACCACATTCAATACATTCGGATTAATCACCTTTATCAATAGACTGATTATAAAGTGATGTATCCATGTTTGGGTTTGAGGTTCTTCTGTGTTACTGTGTTGCAAAGCATAATATATGATATAGCATTAGTTTTGACCTGAAAGATGATGTGAATGCTGACCCTGATGTTTGCTTAAATGTGTCGTTTTGTTGGGAATGAGACAGCAAGTGTTAAGGAAAGATATATTGTAGTAACTAAAAATTTCCTTTGAACAAAAAAAAAAAATCAAGAATTTACTTTTTTACTACTGCCCACACTGTTTGATTAACTCAACTTCCTAAAAAGAAAAGACTTCTTCTGAAAAGGAAAAAATTAGGATGCTACCAGCTGACATTAGTACATTTACTGATACAAAAATGTCCCCAAAACATAATAAGTTAGCTCAACTTGGAGGAAAATATCGGTGCTGCTAATATACGGACAGTATAATCAGCCAGAAGAGGGAGGAAAGAGGAAGACGTGGAACAGGGAGCGCAGCAGTGAAAGGTTTCTGTGGAGGAGGAGGAGGAGGAGGAGGAGGAGGAAGTGTTTTGCGAGGGTCAGTCCTGTTTGTGCGTCTCTGCTGTCAAAGCCTCTCCTGCAGCAGCAGACGAGGTTAAGACTTAAGAGGCCAGCCCCTCTCACACTGCCTCTCCCTCAGCACTGACAGCTCGCCCACACACACACACACACACACAGACAACAGTACACCCAACATGCTTTGTCTTAAACTTTACCCCAATCCTCCTACCTCCTTCTTAACCTATCTGCCCTTCTTCTCGATCTCTTCTTTCTTGTCTCTCCCATTGCTTCAGTTTCTCTCGTTGTTTTTCTGTTTCTATCTTTTTTCTTTTTCTTCTTCTCTCTCTCTCTCTCTCTAATTGGTCTCCGCTAGGTTAGCTTAGACAGGCCTATTCATCATAGCACTACCCTCAGAGACAAACCCTCAGGGAGCAAGGGGGAGATAGACGGAGTCAGACGGGAGGGCGAGAGGGTCTGCCGCTTGTCAACCTACTCCTCTCCTCTTTTTCCCCTCCTTTCTCTCTTTACTCCCTCCCTCCGTTCTCTGCTTGGTTCGTAGATGTCAGTTTTTGCAGAGGGGAAGAGGGGGTGAGGGAGGTAAGGAGAGGGGGGGAGGAAATGTAGACACATTAGTAAGGCTATTAGTTCAACAAGCTGCTTCCATGCCTGTCATTGGGCCGACATCCACACACAGACATGTACACACACACACGCACTGTGCTCACATCAGACATTTGTTACATGTAGTATCTGTGTGAGAGAGTGATTGTGAGTGACGGGCCAAGGGAGGAAAAAAACTTTACATGGAACTACATGTCTCGTCATTTCTGGGGTCCGGGGGCCTTAATGAGTGAAACACAGCACATAAGCACTACAAGCCTCGCTCATCTTTACCACTGTCACTGTGTAATGCATCTCTGGGACTTCAGTGTGTGTGTGTGTGTGTGTGTGTGTGTGTGTGTGTGTGTGTGTGTGTGAAAACATGGACGCTGCTGTAAAGGGCAATGAGAGGCATGTAACAGCTCATTCTGTGAGGTCCAAATGTCTTCTGTGATAAGGTCAAACCACGTTTTTCTCTGTGTGTCAGAGTTTCTCCTTGTTTGATGAGCCAGCAGCAATGGTGAAAGAACTATTTAGGTCCCTCACATAAGTTCAAGTATGTATACCACACAGCAGAATTACTCCACTGCAGGTAAAGGGCTGCATTCAAAACTTACTTACTTTAGTAAAAAGTGCAATAATATCAGCATCAGAATGTACTTAAAGTGTCAAAAGTGAAAGTACTGGTAATGCAGCATGGACCCACTCAGAATTAGATTCAGTTATTTAAAATGATTTTTGATGCATTCATGTAAGCAAAATGTTGCTGTCATTGGGGTAGGGTTTATTTAAATTACATAATATACTTATATGTGGTTAAATTTCTAAATATATGTACTCATTTTAAGTTCCAGTTTAAGTTCCATAGATTAGTCATAGCCTGAATTGTTAAAAAGCTGGTATTGTGCTTAATATGGGAAGCTGCAGTTGTTAATATGTGTGTGCATCAATCTGTCTGACCTGTTTTTAGTGAATGTCACGATAAACCCAGTTCTCAGTAATTTGCTTGTTGTGTCCAGTCTTATCCTAAGTAGCAGAAATGAAGAGACCCAAGTTATAATAAATCACAAACCTTTTAAATAAACGGGTTACAAAATGTTTAATAACTCCCATAATTCACATGCCCGTAGCCCATCTTCTGTGATATTTCAGCACTTAAACACACAACTTAATATAAATAGAGGAGAGAAAAGGCACGTGTGGAGATAAACAGCACAGAGCAGGGAGAGAGCGACGGCAGAGAGAAAGTGGGAATGCAAACGCAGCAGCAGTCATGAATATGCAACACATGTATTAGCACACTGCCTGCTCCATCCTTTCCTCTGTATGTTTTGTCAGTTTCTCTCCTCCTGTTTGATTCAAAGGCCCTGCTCTCTCACTCCTAATATCTCCTCAGCATCTCTTCCTCTCATCCCCTTCTCTCTCCTTTATGAGCCCCTCTTCACTAATCAGCTGAGGCCCAATTATACTCAGTTGGCCCCACACCTCCTCTCTACAGGGGCTCTGGAGGGCCAAAAAATACTGATGCTGACTGACGTTAATTTGCATGACTTCTTGGCCTCCATAAGTACCACTGTTGTCTATCTCCTGCACTTGTATAGGAAGCCGGAGGAGGAGGGGGAGGCGGGGGAGGAGAGGTAGAACATGTCAATGCCTAGTCATGTTATGTAATCTGAAGCAATAGGAGGAGAGTGAAGAGGGCAGAGGGTGTAGCCTTGCTTTCTAACTAACTGAACACTGTCAAACCCTTATTTTTCAAGCCGACATTGATCTGACAGATCATACATCAGCTCTGCACCTGTCAGACAAACAGTCAATGTTTCGGTAGTCTGCTAGCATTGCATAGCTTTTTTAAACTATGGCAGTGCAAAATGAGACATTTCATCCATACCTTTATATGTCTATGTATTTATTATGTGAATTTGAAGACCACAGAATTTTTTGAGGTAAGACCTTCCAGCTGATATTGAAAGAGAAGAATAGGCCAAAACTGAAGCAGCAGAGATGGAGATATCCTGACTTTGAGTCCCCAAAATGAGTAAAGCTCTAAAAACACTCAATTCTTAAATTCCTATAATATAACTCAATGGGATGTTATTATATGTGTGTCTATTTTAAACTCCATGACCCCTAGTTCTGCCACCAGAGCTAGTAATTTCCCATTTACCCATCATGTTTCAGTAGGCTTTCCTGAGTGAAGAATAAAGAGACAGCCGAAATGTCGACGTGGAACCCATCTGCTGGGTCTAAAAAGTGAAGGCACTGCAAAAGTACCTGAGACCTGCATTCTTTCAAATGATCAGCAGGGGGCGACTCGACTGGACTGCAAAAAATAGAAGTCAGATTGTATGACCCTATTTCTCAATGATTTTTTCTTTTATCTCAGTAAACATTCTGATAATGACTTCATAGTTTTAAGTCTTCTGCAGTTCAGCAATATGCATACTTGTAGGTTATGGTCCCATTTAGAGTAAAATAGAAGAATAAGCAGGGTAAACTTTCAGACAAGTTGCTTTGAAATGGACAAGTTGTTACCACAGTGCACAGAGTGTTTTCACTTAACTGCTAACTGAATTATAGCATTTTGGTTGCTTGAGAATGGCTTGTTGGGTCTTTGTTTGGACTTTAAGATTCTCTAGGAGTGGATTGTTCATCCAGAATAACAGATGCCTCTTGCTAAACAAGACAACTAGTTTTAGCTAGCATTAGCTGCTAAAGCTGGTTGTGCTCCTGTCCTCCTGAACCAGAGTTTACAAACCTATGGTTGATGTTACCGTGACTACATTTACAGTCTCTGGCATAATTTGGCCACAGGTTAAACATGTTGTTGTAGACATCGCCTTTACTTACCTCTGCTGCGAATAGCAACTTTCTGACCAGTCAACAGAAGATGAAGTCTTGACCCCGATATCCAATGAAGGGATATCTGCGGGCTAAACCAACACCAACAAGGTCCCCAGAGGCTAAATCCTCATCTGACCAAGAGTTTATGGGCTCTGAGATTACTCATAGTGTATATCCACCTCTGACTTGTGGAATATAGATTTTAAAAATTTGCTTTCACTTTCACTGTAGCGTATAGTACATTCTTACACTATCCTTACAGGGCTGCCTTTAGTTGGCAAGAGACCAAAGTGAACACACACACACACACACACACACACACACACACACACACACACACACACACGCATACACACAAAAGCTGCTGATCTGGAGTCCTGGGCAGACACCCAAACTGCGGACAGCCCGGCCGCTGTCTCAAGCTGGGTTTGTGCTGTTTTCTGTGTGTGTGGCGTGTTGTCGCCATGTCGTGGCTTGTGTCCTATTATCACCCTTCTCCCCCTCCCTCCTCCTCCTTTCCTCTATACGTACACACACACACACACACACACACACACACCTCTGCCCCCTTCTGGACTCGGCCAGCAGCCAAGACTGCAGCAGTGGGACACTCCATTCAGTCAGAGAGTCGGGGTGAGGAGAGGGAGGAGGTCTAGCCGTGTCCCCGCTCGCCTCCAGATAGATGCCCCGAGATGAGATGTGTGCCCCCAGGATGAAAGCTGTGCTGTGGGGTCACACTGAGACATGAACGCCCCCCCGTGTCTGGAAATCTATGCAGAATAGCGTTGGATGTTGAGGAATGTGGCGTTTACACCAGCCTGTGTGTGCCGGTTGCATGCATGTTGATGTTCCTGAAAACAGCGTGCATTTACTGAAACTGAGCCATTAACTTCCAAAAAATTATTTTTTATTCTGAAGGACCAATAAAATTATGGCAAATATTTACAAATAATTACTTCTTAGCTTCACATTACAGGTACATAAATGGAATAATTCACCAACAACAGTCACTCAGGTGGACGGATGGACAGGTACACAGACTGAGTATGAAGAGATGCATCAAGCAAACTGCAATTTAATATTTCACAGTAAACTCAAACTCAGGAAATAAAATAACAATAATATTAACAATAGAAATGTGAAAAATAAGCATAATATCAAATTCACCATTTATTTCCAGTTTTCTGAACAAAATTGGTCACAATTCAGGAACAAAAAAACTAAACCAAAAAATAAAAATAAAAGGAGAGAAATCAAGTGATATGATATCTTTGGCAAATTCGCACTGCAGTAAAATACATTCAAATATTAAGACAACACACAACACACAAAGAGAAAAAACACCAAGTTTTGTTTGCAACTACTAGAAAATCGAATAAAAAACATACACATTTTCTTAAAGAAGCATTTCTTTTACTTTTTTTTAAATCCTCCCCTCCAGAATATTTGAAGGCATTTCTTATCTTCATTTTGTGTTTGTATCTGTAAGTCTTTTCTGCTATTTTATATGTTTTTTGTACAAGAATCTATTATTTAAAACAGGCATCACAGGCTTTGGTGAATGTTACAGATATGTTTTCTTTTTCGGTCGAGTTTTGAAGAATAGAGCAAGCTTAATCGTTTAAAACCTAATTTATTCTTAACATTCTGATGTAATTCTTTCTGTCTTTTGTTTGTTCATATTTTTTTTTTTACCAAAACATTACAGATATAAATATCTCTTTAACACCCCAGATAGGAAGCCATGGACACAAAAAAACTCCAGATTGTTACACGAAAGGCCACAGTAAGGTGAAAAATCATGTTATCTTTTTTTTTTTTTTGATTGAAACATCTGCTTAAAAAAGCACAGTTGATTTTTGTAGGCTGTGTATTTCTCCTCTTCCACAGTTGAATAATATTAAGATGTACAGAACATTGTAACACTTCAGTATGAGATCTGTCCAGAGCCTAGTTATATCAGCAAGCATGAAACAGATTGTGCCACTAATTGCTGTCAAGATGTGATGCTGAAATCCCCTCAGGTTTTACAAAGGCAGTAGCCATCTTCATGGATTTATATTGAGATACAGTCAGGCGGTGCACACTCGGTGAGAAATCATAATAAAGAAAAAAAAAAACTAATTTGCATTTATTTCAGTTTCCTATTTGATTTGGAGCTGGGATAGAAATTCTGGATGCAATTGCATTTTCATGGACAGTAAACTGCAGCAGAGCTGGAAATGAAATGTCTTTGTTTGATGTGAAACTCGTGTTTCTTTTGTGTTTTTAAATGCTCTACAGATACACGAAAAGAAGACATAGCATGAGATGCGATCTAACAGAATATTCTAGGCCAAATAAAGAGACTGGCAGCAATATTGCCATTGAAATGACCTCGCTTTGGCACGAAACACCCTGCTTCATTCCTATGCAGAATTTCTGACAGGACAGTGAGCATCGAGTCTGAATAGTCAAAGAGAAAAGTAAGAAAAGGAGAAGGGGATTAATAGGGCTGTATGAAGACAGAGGGAGGACTTTTTGAGGAAGGTCACAGGCCTGAAATCAACAGAATAGTTTTAATATTCCTAATCCTGGTTGTGTGGCAGTGCTACAGGAGGAGGAAGAGGAGAGCGAGGAGGGGGGAGACGAGTGCACGAGATATGATGAGATTAGGGCTGAGGGAGGGGGAGAAGAAAGACGGGATGAGCTTCTGATGGCACAGCAGGTTTGGCCTCCCCTGGGGAACACAGGGGCATGAGAGGAGGGGCGATCACCACTCCGCAAAGGACAAAGGGAGGGAGAGAGTGTGTGTTCTTACTTATATTTATGTGTGTGTGATTGTGTGTGTGTGTGTGGCCTCTGCCCGCGTGCTTCTTACAGTACCACCCACAATGACAGTCCCCCCTCTTCGCTGCAGTCAATGTCACGGCTGCCAATCGAAGCGACTGTGGGCCAATGACAAGCCATTCTCTCCACATGTGAACCAATTAGGTCAAAGCAATGGCAAGGCAAGCTGTGTCACTATGAGATGCATAGTTAACAAATAATCCTGTTAATGTTTCACTGGATTCTTGGTTACACCAGAGAGCGAGTTTGGCCTGTTTGGTGTCGCGCAGACACAGGAGGCACGACTGGATTCACCTCCTCAAGGAGAACGGCTTTCAATCAATATTTCTTCATGTTTACAGTAGTGTGTGTGTGCGTGTGAAAGACGGGTGTAATTCGTTTATCTAGACCCTGTGGTTAAATAAAAAAGCTGTATTAATGGACAGACTTGATCATGTCTGTCACTTACTTGGCTTTTTTGAATTTTTTGTGCCTCTTTTCCACTCCTTTCTCAGGTCCTGTCTACTCCTGATCCTGGGCCGTATATCATGTATCTCGGTCCCACATGGCTATTTTTTTTAGAGCTTGTAAATTCAAATCAGAGATCCACTCATAAAATTTGCTACTTAAGAATGATGGAAATATGATCTCAGCAGCTGGTAGGAAATCTTGGCAACTTTGACACTAGGAAAAAAGGTCTTCAGCTAAAAAAGCATGTCTTTTTGCTGGATCTAGGTACAAAAGGGATGTAAAGCAGGTATTGTTTGACTGGAAACATTTGGATTTTCTGCGTTATTTTGGTTGATATCTTAAAAGTATTGAATGTATTGACACCCAGCCCTGGCTGGGGATTTTTTGACTCTATGCTCACATAGAGAAGCAATGATCGAAATATTACAATTAGGAACATTGGTGTTTACCATGTTCAACATCTAACTTTACCAAACAAACCAAAGAAATCTCAACAAATTGATATTCTGACCTAAGATGGTGCAAGATTAAGATGGCTAAGGGAAGTGATCTTAGTTTATCCTGAGTTTTTCAGTGGATCGTCATGACGACACATTTTCTATAAATCATGAATGTTTTACAATTATGTGCCAATCTATGCAGTAGCTGTTGAGATATTTAGTCACTTTATAATTCAAATTTAAACCTGCTAGTAGCACTTAGGGAAAAGTCATGGGATCACCACAGTAATTGGGATTCATCCGCCAGCAATTAAACATTTTAAACTGTAATCTCATGTATAGATCTTCAGGCTGAGTGCTTCGCTATCGAGCAGCATTTCATTTTACATTTACTTGGTAACTTTAATGTAACATGATTTCCCATCATTTGAGTTTTGTATTTCCAACATTATCCATGATCCAAATTTTATGAGTGAATCTGTGAAATGTGTACTTACAGGATGGTGGATCAGGGATACAGTGTTACTCTTGGTACAGTGTGGTACATTGTACTAAAATTACTGGGTGCTACTTATTCACGGAAGGCTTTTAAAATCTACAACGCTGTGTTCGCATGGGCAGATAGGCAGAGCTTTGTTTGAAGAGTTGCAGGAAGGGAAACTGAATCTTGTTTTAGTGATGCGTGGTCAGTTGGGGGGGGAGTTGACATATAAAACTAAAGGCACTGTCCTTGTTTTTCAGCTGGTGTGGTTCAGGTTCAATAATGCCTCAGAAAGATCAAGAGAGAAAGACAGAAATAAGGAAAGGCCCCTGCTGCGGTGCACGCTGGCAGCACAGCAGGCGAGCCGTCATAAGAATCTGCTTTAGAGTTGTGAGCGCACAACTTTTAAGGTCTACAAATGTAAAAGGATCCACTCTATATCACTATTTCAAAACCCCAGAAACAACAAAGATTGAGAAACTAACAGCTTTTGTTCAGTGTTTATAGTTATATGTTTATATAGCTATATTTT
Source organism: Hypoplectrus providencianus (assembly GCA_028566105.1). Taxonomy (NCBI): domain Eukaryota; kingdom Metazoa; phylum Chordata; class Actinopteri; order Perciformes; family Serranidae; genus Hypoplectrus; species Hypoplectrus providencianus. The sequence continues at coordinate 25,798,756 of JAOWBC010001255.1, read as the reverse complement.
ATGTCTCACACTGCAGATTTGGAGCCTTCAATCTGTTAGCTAGTAAAACTACACAGTAGCAATGAAGCGCTACGGTCAGCCACACATACCCAAAACAAACAAACAAACAAAAGATATGTAAACACTTGCAGACGATGGCTAAAACAACACCAGACACCTCTTTTTATCATAAAGAAAGCTGCTTCACTAAAATCTAAATTCAAATGTGAATAATTGAAATTGCTATTGACATTGTGACTTCTCTTCTCGTTCACTGATTACTGTACAAGCGTTGTATGGACAGAAGTGAGACAGGAAGCTGCGTACAGGTTTAGGAAGATATAGTCCCCTCACAAGATCAACGCCATGGGCCCTCAAACATTAGAGAGGGATGACACACTGATTTCAGATCAGCGCTGAAGGGCAAATCTGTCCTACTCTGTCTGTACATGATGGGTAAGGCCTCGACCCTGGTGTCATACATTGTCACAGCGCAGAACTGATGTAGGAGACAAACAAAAAAAATAAAACAGTTTCACTTGTTTTTTCAGGAAAGCAATGCTTTTATAGAAACAATTTAAGGATGTCAAACAGCACAAGGACAAGCACTCAAAAGGGGAAGAAGAAGAAGAAAGGGAACTACTTAATGGTCCTTAAAGGAAGTCAGGAAAGTAAAATGGCGCCTTTAAAAGATGATTGAGTCTTTTTGTGCTTTTGTAGTTAGTCAGCCGATCCACTAGGGGGGCCCATCTTTGGGGAGTTTAAAGAGAGAAATAGAAAGAGAGCGAGAGAGAGAAAGAGAGGGTGCCACTGCTTCCTGGCTCTTCTTATCAATATTCAGGAAGCAGCTAAAAATGGCGTCTTATTCAGTGGCACCTGTGTCAACTGATACCAGGCAACAAACTATAAACAGGAAAATTGCAATCAGATCATATTTATAAACAAAGACTTCTTTTCATATTGAAAGTTTTTAAGATTTCATATTTCACTGCATCGTCATCATCATCATCATCATCATCACTATTCTAGCACAACAGCGTGACACATATTATAAATCATTACAGGCATTCACTCATCACGAGTGCAGCGCAGAAAAGCTTCTTAATATATTACTCTGTGTCTCCTCCCATTATAAATAGCTCTTGATCAGGACTAAATCTTGGCTGGGGAGGTAGGATAGCACCTTCCTGTACAATAACACTCCCTGGTGGGTTTGATTTTGGTCTGATGTGAACATGTACATTGAGGGCTCAGATTTTCGGCTGTGCTTTTACTGAAAGGCCTGTCCGTCAGTTGGTCGCATTCAAACCACTTTGAACGCTGTTATGGATGTTCGGTGTTCTGTGATACACGTTGGGAGCTGGCGACAACAGCTGGAACTGAGCGTTTGCTAAAGCTAACCCCCAATCAATGATTAGCATATCACAAATTAGCAACCATAACTAGGCACGGCACACCTGTCAAGCTTTGGCTTTCACCACATGTTGAAGCAATGTGGTTAAAGCTGTGGTAAGGAAACTGGAGGGCAAAATCCTTTCTAATCGCCTTTTTCCAAACTCCAAAACAGAAGAGGAATTACTGGCACCCAGATGTTTTTTTCTGGCATTATGACATGAATGTTGCTAAGTTGCTCAGTTAGCCAATCAGCACTGGGGACATTTTTTCCTTGATACAAAAGAAATCCACTGTGCATGCTGCACTTGTATGCATTTGTTGCTAACTGTTACAACTTTGATTGATGCCAGACAGTATGTATGGTAATCAAACATGCTTTTACACATTATTGAAGCCTGAAATTGTGAATAATAACCATTGAAATGTAACCAATGTGCAGGGGCGTAGCTAGCCATTTCGGGGCCCTTGGCAAAATATAGACATGGGGCCCTCATTTTTGAAATACACACATAA
>JAOWBC010001255.1:25762860-25781455 GCA_028566105.1 Hypoplectrus providencianus | reverse complement strand
TGTGTGTGTGTGTGTGTGTGTGTGTGTGTGTGTGTGTGTGTGTGTGTGTGTGTGTGTGTGTGTGTGTGTGTGATGATTTAGAGTGATGGTACTGACACTGATGACCAGCTATATATAGATTAACCACCGATTCTCAGGGTTGCTACGCTCATGATGGGAAAATGACCTGCCTGCTGACTATATATTTAGGTGTGTGTGTGTACCTGTGTGTCTGTTTCCTGCATTTGAGTAGCTATGTGTATAAAAAATGGTTAAATGCAAAGATGGCTATCTCAGTTTGTGCTGGTAGACTTTACGCTTTTTAACTCTGTTCTTCTTCGGACGAGCATCCCATTTCAGTACTCGCTAACACTGGTGGTTTCATTTAGATAGCTGCGGTTTTTGAGACATAGTTCACACTTTGTTGGCCTAGGATTGTCTCAACCCTTGCCTCCCTAGCTTTGGGTACATGGCATCAACCTTTTTGTAAGAATGCAGAACAAAAATCCTGAATAATTATAATGATTATTATTTTTATTATTTGATAATAATAAAAGGTTAGATTGAGTGGCAGCTTGTAGGCTAGTTCTTTTCTCTGAATCTTGGAAGATTATGCAAACTAGCAGAATAATACATATGTAAAGGTACACAGAGTATATGATTTATGAATCCCAATAATTTATTATAAAGTTATTTATTTATATTGTTACTAAGTTTCTAGTAGTTCAAAATATTTCAATGATATCAGGTTATGAGGTTGCACAAACTGAGCAAATAGTGTTTCTTATCTGCAATGGATGCCCTGCTCTTTTTTCTGTGAATTACTCCTAACTTTTGCGTGTGTGTGTTGATGTGCGTGCATGCGTGTGTGTTTGTTTGTTTGTGTGTGTGCGTGCGCGTACGTGCGTGTGTGTGAGCGTACACTAATGACAGCAATCAGAATTTCCTTTAGGTGACGAGGTTAGAGTTTTGCACTGACCCCTTTAATACCTCTGCATCTGTGTGAGCCGAGGTGTAAGTGTAGGCGTGTGTTTGTGCTCACTGACCTCTTAAACACCCCTGTGCTCGTCAACACACAACACAACCACTGGACTGTGACCTGCCAAATAAGAGCTTACCCAGTACACTACACACACCCCTTTCTCTCTCTCTCTCTCTCTCTCTCCCTCTCTCTATACACTTCAGACACATTTTTACACCGTCTTTTCTCTTTTAACGCCCTTCTCTCCCCCCTCACACATCACACCTGTAGTTTTTTTTTTTTTTTTTTTAACCCAATCATACATGCTATCTCTGCGCCCCCTCCTCCCTCTCTTGGCCGCTCTCTGTCTTATTATAATGGTGTCTAATGTGTCCATGTATCCATGTAGATGGGGGCCAGGCAGCAGCAGCAGCACAGAAGAAGGGGTCTGCTGTGGTAATTGGCCATGATGAAGTTTGGCCAGTGGGGTGACAGGCCCGCTAAGGAAGATGGATCATTCTCATTCGGCCCCGTAAATGTTGTCAATTCCACCGCTCATACAGCGCCATCAGCCCTCATCAAAGAGGAGGGACGCAGCTGCAGGGGGGCTGGGGTTTGAGAGGTGGTGGTAGGAGAGGTGGTGCTGCACTGGGCAGGATGGAGGGTTACAAGAAAAGGTGGCAGGTGGAGCTGGACCTGGGGCAGGAAGTCATAGGCAGGAAGAAGGATGAAAGGTTGGTGGGAAAGATATGATGGAGAAATGTATGCATGGAGGACATGACATGCTGTTGGAAAAATGAATGCAATGGAGAGGGTATTGAGAAATTCAAGGGGAGCATTTTTTTTTGTGGTAGACCATGTTCAGACCAGCTCTGCTTGAGATATTACTTCTGTTTATGTCTTTTTAATGACTGTGTTTTTATGCAGTGGTCCAGTAATTAAAGTTGAGCCTGGCTAAACTTACTTCTGCAACAAAATGCAACATTATCCTACAATGTGACAAGCAACACACAAATCCTGTTGGATTACTTTGTAACTTCAGCAGCGTAATTGTACGTTTTATCTCATGAACACTGGGAAAATTCCAGAGTTGTCCCAGTAGTATTATAAACCGCTGTGCAGTGTTTTGGCATTTGATAAGCCTTCACATGCCCCTTGTGTAATTTTATTAATTAACGCAGTGCTGTTTTTGGTCTAAACACCAGGTTTGGTGTTTGGTTCGATAAGACAACGAATATCAGTTGTATTAATAATTTCCTTGTTACTGTAATGAGAAGATTAGCTACTGTTGTTTGATATCAGTTCTGCACAGAGCACTGGTTCTGAACTATGGCTCTTCCTCTAGTGGTACACTGGAATATCACCTAAATACTTTTTAAAATTTAAATTAATTGGGCGTCCCAGTGGTGAAGCACATACCACAGACATGGGTTCAAATCCCGCCCAAAGTCCCATTGCTGCATGTCTCCCCCTTCAGTTATAAAGCATGACCCCCATGATCCCCCTAAAAAATATATATCATTAATTATTATTATTTATTATTAATCAAAAAAACAAACTAAAATGTAATGTTAAATGGATTATGCCTTTCTTGCAATACTTCTTTCTCTATATAGTTACATTTACACTAAAAGTGTGTACCTATGTGATTTTTTTCTGAGCCTTGGCTATATGATGGTAGACAGCAAGCCCAGATGCTGGCCTATGTGCTTGTTTGCTTGTGAGTAAGCGGCTGCAGAGAGAGTGGTGTGGAAGAGACTCAGTTCTCGTGGTACCCCTTCATACAGTATGGCTGAAGTGACAGCACTAAATAAATATTTCTTGTCATATATTCCCTCTCAGTCTCTCTCTGTCTCATTTATTATGGCATCTGTATTAACAATAAAAGATGCAAAGCTCATAATGGGAGGGGAAATGGTTAGGGTTTACAGAATTACAGACATTACAGAATGTGGCTGCTGCTATTGTTTTCTCCCACTCACTCCCTCTCTGTCACACAGCAGGTTGGTCTACTGACTCAGATCTGGGAAGGTAATAGTTAGGTCCAAATTTCACATCAATAACAGATGAGCCCTAATCGGCCCTCTGACAGACACACACACACATGCATATCGACACAGACACAGCCTGGCTTTTTTGGCTTGCTCCATTTGCATAATAGTATTTCCCTTTTTCTCCATTCCCCAAATAGCTCCCGATTTCTCTCTCTCCCTCTCTCTCGCCCCCCTCCGCCTCTCCACATTGTCTTGTGTACTCCTGATGGAAAAAGGCTCGACTATAAACAAATACAATTCCCTCAGAGGCCCACAAACTGAGACAGGGATTGTGGGGAAGGAATTCATCAGGCATCTGGAGCGTGGCAGCAGTGGGGAGGATGTTCATTTCCTGACGAGCCAGATAGACCTCAACTCCAGGGAGTGGCGGTAAAAGTTCAGAAAAATTGGAATGACAAATTGGGCTAACGGTTTTAATATCTGAATGATTTATTGATTTCAATTTTACTCAGATTATTGTGTTTGTTATTTATGCCAGTTCTGTTGTTCCAGAAAACAGAGTTGTCATAACATTTAGTGACACAGAATGGAAAGGCAATATTATTATTATCATTATTATTATTATTATTTTCCCATGATAAAAACAAAATCCAGTGATGAATTGTCAAAATCGACCAAAAAGGCCAAAATGATTTTGATATATTATGACATGTTAAATTATGACAAAAAGACCTGCTCTACTTGGGGATTAATGTAATGAACATGTTATCTCTTCCACTCATTGTAAATTAGCGCACAGTGCAACAAGATCTCAAACCTACAAAACAACAAAATAGTTTGTTGTTTTTTTTGATGGTGTAATGGCGGCAGAGAAGTAGTTAGGAGGATGACAGGAGCTGCAGAAGTTACATAGAAAACAAACCGTGATTAATGGAAGATTAGTTTATACTCTTACTTTTGTTTTCACATGAAACACAAACCCCATTCTCCATGGTGAGAGTCAACCTATCAACCTCGGCTTCCTCCGACTCACAGTTCAACTTCCCACCATTTAAATTCCGAATCACCATCAATCCCAACTGCTACGTCAGCAAGATGGCATGCTGCTTGTAAACACACCTCTTATTGACATTTTTGAGGGGAGACCAGTCCCCACAGTGTTGTTTCTTTTCAGACCTGTGTAGTTTTTATTCTCATGCTCAGCACCCATGTTGTATAACAGCAAATGTGGCAGTTATACATGCCTTTTACAGTCTTTCAGCTTCTTTTGACCACTTTAACCTTCTCCATCCTACAGAAATATCACCTTTGCCCTGACTGCTGTATGTTAAGCCTTTTGGGAGGAAGGAATCATAAGGATTTCTCTTTTCCATTCTCTGTCCCAGTTTACGCAGACTGGTTGGTGCTGGGGTGGGCATTTGGACCCGGGGCAGCATGGGTGGGTGGGGGGTTCTCCATCAGCCCTGCTGATTTATCACCTGGGTAATAGGAAGTGATTGAAGGGAAATTCAAATGAACTCTCTCTGACAGGCACACATGCAGACGCACATGCAAGCACGCACACACAAATTAATAGTGGGGCTTAATAGACTACAGGGAGAGGGGGAACAAGAGCAGGAGAGGGAGATGAGATAAAAGGATGGCTTGTTAGGGAGGAAAGATAAAGAAAAGGTCTGAGACAACAACAGGATAGACGAAAAACTACTGGTGACAGATAAAATAAGATTTGCCTTTGTGGAACGTGAGCAATTTGACTTTTTATTATCTATTCAAGTGGGGAGAAAAAATAATGAATGAGGCTCGTGTTTCATTGCAAGAAAAAGCTAAAAGATAATGAGGAGGTTGAAATAACAGCTGAAATGACACTATATTAGTATACCATTATAATATACCTTTATACCTGAAACTGAGCCACCTGCACCTCTGTTCCCCTCTGACTCGGCTTGTGCTCCATCCCCTCAATGCATGCACACGCACACACACTCGCACTCACGTCAAAGGCACCCTCACATGCACCATTATCAACAGCAGGACCCAGTATACATCAGGCATCTTTTAGGAATGTCTGTCACAACACAGCATGACCCTCCTTGACCATAACCCCCTCACACACACACCCACACACACACATACGTGCCACAGAGGCTGAGCTGTAGCTGTCAGTGTGTGTCAGTGTTAAGCGTATGACTGTCAATCATCCCCTCTGGGAAATGCAGGCTAGAAAAAAGGGGGGTGGTCGACTAGACAGGATGAGAGGTGGAAGCAGAGGTAGGGGGACAGATAGCAATGTGGATTTGTGTGTGTGAGGGAGAGATCCGATGTGTGTGTGTGCACCTCTTTGTAATCACAATGCAGAGTCCTAAAGCCAGTTTGACCTCCGGGGCGACCCACGGTTAAAAGCCCCCTATGCCCGACCCCAGTGGCTTGACCGGGCTCAGAGAGGACACTGACCTATGAATCATGGGTATTATAGTCTTGGGTCGTAGTCTATAGAGCTACTCGAGCCAATCCCTGTCGACCTCTCGCCCTGCGCCACTCCACTCCCCATGTCGGTCAGTGGGAAGTGAATGGGCTAAAAAGCGAAGCTCTGCCCTCGAGGTCTAAGGCTGTAGCCTACATGTGACTCCATATACTACCACTTCTATAGTGTGTGTTTGTCCTCGTGCCCTTGACATTGACTGAATAAATAAACATGAAGTAAGGATATCTTTAAGGCTGGAGAAACAAAAGTGTCACTTTGAGATGTTGGCAAAATATTCCCTTTATATTGACCAGAAGACTGCAAGTTAGAGGACACCTGTGAAAAGGTAAAGGGAATACAAATGCTAGCTTGTTGTTGTTTTGTTATTCAGCGTACTACTTACACCTGTCTATTCCATTCAGATTTACATTAACTAAACTGCTGAGAAAGGGCGGGAGGTCAATTTAGATGCAACATTAAGACAAACTCCTGTTTTCTTTCTCTCACATGCAAACAACACACACACACATATGCAACACATTCCCAAGATGCATCAGCATGCAGACAGCTCCTTCGCCGTCCCCAGAGCAGCAGGAAGTGAGGTCATAATGAGAGCTGGGTCAATATGCTCATTAACCCCTGCAGTGTATCTGGATTATAGGAACATCAATAGGCCTGACTGGGTCTCCGTTGCAGCCATCTCAATGTCTATCAGACCGCAGAAGCTCACAGCAGACTGTCAGACTGACAGAGAAACACGGCTTGATGCTGACAGTTTCAGAGCACCCAGTGAAAAAACACAACAGAATGAGAGAGTGCAATGTGTTGGCATTGTTTTTTGGAGGTGTAATTAGGAATATTTAAATAGTTTTTTCATTATGCAATTTGACTTATTTCTTCATGTTTGACATGGCATGGCGAGGCATAGCAGGCAGGACAGGCTGTTAGCTAGAAGCAAAGACAAGCATTTAATCAAAGATGAAGAAATCAACTTCAAACACTACAGTTTGTCAGTATTTGGTGTGTATCTGTGGTGTATGTAATTCACAATAAAGAGTTTACTTTATAACCTAACCTTAACTGATTTTGAAACATGGGGGACCACACACATAATGACAGCTTTGAATTAGGTTTTTTAGATTTAAATTGTAACTCTACTTCTTTCATCTTCTTTAATTGTAAGAAGTGAAGGACCACACACTTGAGACAAAAATCCTGTTTGTGCGGTTGTATTCTGTTCTATAAAAATATGCAAACATCAGGTTGGTGACTCATTAGCAATGTTTCATAGGTTGCTGCTCAATATTCTATTGCTGCTCCTTTCACACTAAGGAATTTAAAAAAGGTTGATGAGGGTGTAACTTAGGGAGTGAGGGAAGTATCAAGGAGGACTCCTAACACAACAACATCAGCGAGCAGAGCAGACTATCTTTGCTGCCTGCATCTGACAGACCATTGTCCCATTGTGTGTAATGTGTAAATCAAAACAACCTTAAAATATCCCTTTATGCTTTATAATGTGATCAAAAGTGATCTGAAGTCGCTGGTGGCTGATCAAACCCAAAATCGAGAGTGTTGTGCAAAGAACTATATCCCTAAAGGAAACGGTAGTACCGTGTGTGGTCTCATTCATTGTGTTTAAATGTAAAGTTTTCTCCTGCATTAGTTCCACTTTCCTATCCCTATAGTCTTATTGACCCTCAACCTGTTCCCAAACTCAGCCTCAGCCCAGAGCCTGCATGGTGCCACGCCCTTACCTTGCCAGAGTCAGGGCTCACATAGAGGTCAGAGCTGGATTGGATTGGACAGGGTCTGTCAAACAGGCGGTCCAATACCTCGATCTGCTGCTGCGAGAACAGCTCCCCTCTCATCTGCTTCCTGAGGAAGTCCCGCCCACTGTGGCCGTGTCCGTTGGCCAGCGGCGACTCCTGCAAACCTTCGGTGAGAAAGACAGGAGAAGGGTTAGAGGGATTTTAAAAGGAGTTTCAATACAGGAATAAAAGAGTCAAAGCAGAAAGAGAGGAGGTTTAGAAAGGGCTTGTGAGTCTGGTGTGTATCACAGACGATTGAGACTATGATAGATGAATGAAGTGAGGCGTGGGTGATAAAATACATTTGTGAGGCAGATGTGGAGAGAGAAGTTTGAGCAAAGTATGGACTCAAATGAACCCCAGTGAGCTGATTTTAGACTGAATGACTTCATAGATTGTGGAGACTCAGAGAAAATGCTATACAAATGCAATCCATTACCAAGCAAACGCTGTTTCTCATTCTTGATCTCTCAAAAGTACACTCTCGTCTCTCATATATACACACTTCTCCGTCCTCCTTGTCATATCCCCCATACACACACACATAGACACACAAATATATATTGCTGTGGTATCAGTATTAGACTGTGAGCTCTCGTATCCTGCAGTTATTGCAAGGCCGAGGGACTGAACGAGACAATTATAAGAACTCTGAAGAGTCGCGGCCCACAAATGATTAGAAAAGAGAGAACCAGAGAAAAAGATAAAGAGAAAAAGGGGATGAGGGTGAAAATCCCCCGCTATAGAGCCAATTCATCGCTCCAAACCACTGCTGAGAGCCTATTTTAGTCCTGGGGGTCACTATGTGTCTGGTGTGTGTATGTGTCTGTGTGTCTGGTGTGTGTGTGTGTGTGTGAGTCCAGCAGTGAGGGGAGTGATATGACAGACAGGTGGAGGGGGAAGGGGCTTCAAATATATATTTTTTTCCATTTGGACACAGAACACAGATCTGTTTGCGCCAGTCTGTGACCCTGAGGAAAAGATAAAAATAATGTAGAAAGAAAGAAACTAAAGGTGTAGGGAATTATACCACAATTAACATTAAAGGATCATTCTTGTCTATTACATGTTGAGCCATAACAACCTTTCACTAACCTTAAAGAGTACTCTTACAGTCTAGCACTGGACCATGGATGATGGGCAGTTTTTGCAGAACATTATGACATCATAGTGAAATTGACCTTTGACCTTTTGAATATTAATTCCAATCACATCACCATTTTATTGTTTGTGTGGAATTTTATCATAATTTACATCCTTATTCTTCACTTATAGCTTTACTGACCTTTGAACTTTGACCGCCAAAAGCTTATCAGCTCATCCTTGACTCTGAGTGGATATTTGTGCTAAATATGAATTGATGTGAAATATGAATCTCCCTCAAAGCGGTCCTGAAATATCTCTTTTAAAAGAATGGGACTAAGGTCTTGGGTAAGCCTTAGTGGAAAGGCAAAATAACTTGTATTTGCCAATCCCAACAAACACTGACTCTTGGGACACTTCATCAGATTTTATGCTGTTTGGTGCTACAAAAGTCTCTTTTTGCAGATGATGCGGTTCTGTTGGCATCAGCTGCACATTGGTGTAAAGCAGTCAGGATGAGAGCCAGACTGAGTTCAGACTGATCCATGGATCTCTGTGAAAAATGGTGGATTGCTTCCACCTGAGTAAAGGTGATTCAGGTCTTGTTTGTGAGTGAGGCTAGGTTGCTTGGTTTTTTTTTATCGTCAGCGATGCAGTCTTTGTTCAGGACCATTTTAGTGATGAGGGAGCTGAACTGAAAGGCAAAGCAATGATTTTCCAGTCCAACTACTTTCAAACCATCACCTATGATCATAAGCTTTGGGCAGCTTTGACCTCCTGGGTGCCTCCTGTTGGAGATTTTTCTTGCATGTCCAGCTGGTAAGAGGCACCAGGGTAGACATAGAACATGCTTGAGAAATTATATATCTCATCTGGCCTGGGAACGCCTTAGGGTCCACAGGAATCGGCTTAAAACATTGCTGGAGAGAGGGAGATCTGAAATACCTTGCTTAGCCTACTGCCCCCTGCGACCCAAACCCAGATAAGTGGATGGATGGAGGATAGATTAGCATAAATAACCACATACTAATCTACAATTCTCCAGCTGTATAATGTTACTTATACTGATTGCTATCTGGTTTGGTATCTATCATTTTGTTAGTTTTAATGCTTACCTCTCAGAGTTGATGACTGCTCTCACCCTGGCACAAGAGGAGCATTTCTCAGTTCACCACAAAGACTTCAAGTGAAGCTCAAATCTCAAGACGGCATCTAGCTGCCAACAAAAAGCCCTCACGCTCACACTGTGCTGCATAACCTCACCACACCTTTTCAGTACACAAAACCTCTTTCACTCACTCTCTCCCAAACACTCTGCTTGATCATAATCTCTCCTTCTCGACTATAGTCACACATACACACATATACAGATGCTGGGAGTGTATGGTCCAGGTCTCTGGTGACAGACCAATCAGCGGGGAGATAAAGCCGGTATGATGCTTTAGCCTGGTAACCCACGGCGACCCATTTAATCCCACCGGCCAGTCTCCATGATGGAATTCAATTGATCAATCATGTAGCTCTGATGGCACCATTTCAGCCAGCTTATTGCTTTCTGCTTTCTCTCTGTCGCACACAAACACACACACCTGAATACACACTGAAAGACTGACCCCAGTCTGTCACAACGTAGGACCCACAAAGGACACCGAGAGAACCAAAGAGAGGACTGTAATCACGCAGTAAGAACAAAGCTTTTACTTATGATAATCAATATTGTCCATTCTTCTGTACAAGTGTGTGTCTGTGTATGTGTGTGTGTGAGTGTTGTGTGAGTGTGGGTGGGTAGCTTGATATCCGGCTGGTCTCATTGTATCCATGGATGGGTAAAGAAACTCATTGCCGTGACGGGTTAAATCCTATTCACTGTTGGATACACACGCACACACACACACACACACACACACACACACACACACAGCTGCCTCTATCTCTGTGAGTCAGTCTCAGGGAAGCGCTTCTCTTCCCTCTTTTTCAGAGCAGAACAAAACAAACAATGAGCCCTTATTGTTCTCTCCTCTCTGCCTTTTTCCTCTCTCTTCCGCCTTCTCTGTCTCCCTCTTACTTTCTCTCTCTCCATTCTGGTTCTCCCTATCTCCATCATGGACATCCTCTAACTTGGCCTGCTATTGCCTTTTTTTTTTCTTTTTTCTTTTTTTTCAACAAACCCAGGAACGGTTGAATTATTAAATCCAAAATACCTCTGAGGGTAACATGGTTTGTCACCTGTTTATATGCTCCAAGCATGTGTGTGTGTTGTCTGCAGGGGGTAGGACACCACCAGTGTGCATCTTTTTGCACTTGACATAGATTATCATACTGATAGGACAAGGGTCGTAAGTCTGACCTCACAGCCCCAGCCTGGGCATGTGCGTGTGTGTGTGCGCCCCATCTAAACTCCAGAGATCAAAGTTTTAGGGGCGGGAGGAGCTGAGAGGAACTCCGGGTGAAGGGCGGAGCTCCCCTCCCTTTTCTCCTCCGTCCTCCATCCTTTGCGCACTCCCAGCGTCTTTTATCTGGTAAGCCGCTGCATGTCACAGTGGATGCACAAGGGGGTGAGAGGTCATCTTGGCATGCTGGGTAAAAAAGAATTTCCTTCATGCAAAACAAAAAAGAAAAAAAATACAAAACAAAAACAAATACATGTCCATACAAGATTTTACATGAAACATGGTAAGAATATTTTTGACTAATCGAAAAAAATATTTCTGAACTGTCCTGAACTGTCCACACACACACACTGCTCCTGTGTGTAAGAGAATAGGTTAAGATACAATAGTCCCCTTTTGGCCCCACAAGTCAAGTTCTTCCATTCACTCCCATTCATCTACATTTTGCCCTCGGTCACCCCCCACTTCCCCTCGCTTTGGCTGGGGGCACAGGTCACCACAGGGCTTTACCCCCACACTCTCCTCCTGCCGACATACACACATACACACACACACACACAGAAAAACACATGCCATGATCCCGCCTTCCTGTGTTCCCATCACTTGCACAGCTGCCATATGCTTGTAAGTTACAGCAGAAATAAAAGGTTTCCTGCACCCACCTTCAGATATGTCCCATGTTCATGATCATTTCAATCAATTTAATAATATTGATATATAAAAAACACATTTTAAAATTGCTCAAGCATTAACAGGAGCTTGAATCTAAAGCCAAATATATTTATATTATTTACATCAATGGATTAGGCATTTTAAGTCCATAGGAGGATGGTGCACTTCTCCTGCACTGATGCTGCCATCAAATGTGCTTCAAAAGCTGTAGTTTTTTCACAAAAGAACTTATGACCTTGGTGATGCGTTAAGAAATGGTCGAGGTGATGGATGCGCATTTTTAATTTAGCTGTAAGTAAATACAGTCAAGAGTTACTTTTTGTCATTTTATAAAATGTGTGAGGAAAATGTTGAGAATTCTAAAAGCCTCTTCTTTACCTTTGTCTTTATGTCTGTGCATTTCGTGCATTATTTCACCGACTTGCTAGCTTGCTAAATTGTTAGCCACTGTGGCTATGAAATCCCATCGGTGTTGCCATTGGCTCGCAGCGGCTTTTTTCACAGCAGACATTTTCTCTTACCATAGTAAGACAATCATTTTAATTTAACTGTCCAAAGAGGCCATAAGCATTTAGTTGTTCCTGATCATAGAGCAGGAGCAACTAAACAGGATTAATCGACCTTTAGCATTATTAGTGGCACCTGTCCTTTTCCTGACAAATTAAAATGATCTGCTGTGAAAAATGTCAGGGATAAATTGTGTCTGTTTCCCTAAAATAAATGTAGGATAATAATGAAAAAAAGCAAAAGAATGACCGCACATCTTGATAATTGATTCTCATTTTTCAACCAGTTGAAACATGCCAGTCCATTAAAAATATTACCAAATTTATCGCACCGGGGTTTTACCTTTTTCCTGATTTTGTTTTGGTTGGAAAACAAAGTTTTCTCCTTTTCATCAGTGTATGAAATGCTTTTCAGCACAAATAAAAAGCCAAGGTTTAAAGCTTGTCTGCTACACAAACACACTGCAAATGTCTTGTTTCTGCATGTGTAACACATTCACGTGGACTGAGAGGTAGATAATGGGACAAAGTCAACATGAGAGGGCTGTTTGACAGTCGGCCTTGTGTCTGACTGACTTGTGTATGTTTTTGTCTGTTTCCTTCTGTGTACAGTGTCCTCACCGACAAGCATACGGGTGTGAGTGTGTGTGGGAAGATGCATTACTGTGTATTTGTGTATGTGTTTGTCTGTCCATGTCAGTGCATGCTGTTCCCCCCCTGTCGCCCCTTGCTGTGTGTGTGTGTCATTATCCAGCGGGGGCTGCTCTAATGGAAGCTGTGATTAGCAATGCTGTTAATTAGACCACAGAGCCAACCGCGCAGACCTCTGCCACAGAAACACTGCAGATAAAACACAGAGGCGAAACGTGACGCGGGCGACACAATGCTTTCTGGATGCTTCAGTGAAGTGATACAATATTTTCGATATGAAATGTGAAACACTGCATCCAGTCACAATAAAACCAGAGACAGACCACACATGTAGCACATGATGTAGCACGTCATGCACGGAGAACAAAGTGAAACAATAATCCCTCTAATTAGATACCAGAGCTTCGACTTCAACTACAGATTCAACCACAACGTCCGTGCCACAGACATCAGAGCACACATTATACTGTGGGATGCATTTGTCTATACCTCAGATTCAACATTCAGTACACAGTGTAAAATATTAATAAAAACTGAATACATCAAATAACTAACTCAATAATAACTTAATATGTAAATTAGCCCACCTTCGCAAGTCAGGTATGTCTTAAACAGCATGGCCACTAGAGGCACCTAACAACATTTGTAAGTATAGGACATAATAAGCTGCTAATTGTTTTTGGGTAGGGAACAGTATCGCAAAAGCACAGGTTTAACTGATAACTAACTCCTGGTATGTCGATCAGTAAACCAGCAGCCTCGACACCAGGGCAGAGGAACAAGAACACCCAGCAGAAGCTGTGCCACGACTATTCATGTTTGGTTATCTTATAACAAGTCAAAATGTCCTGTGAGAAAGCACTCTCCTGGGTCAGTATAACACATGGTATTTTGTGAAGTGCTATGTAGCCACAAAAGTCAAGTTCCAGTCCAAATATAGTGAAAAGTTTTTTTTTTGTTTACAGAATATCCAAAAAACTGTAGGAGAACATACAAAATTTTGCATGTTTACATCTAATATTCTGTGTTATTATTAGTGGTTGGGGCAGATTGAGAAAGTTGATAACACTAATTGCCATAAAACCACTGCATTTTCAACAAGATGCAACAAGATGTGATGTAATTAAGAGAGCCAGGCACATAAAGTTGAACAAAATAAAAAAGATAAATAAAAAAACTGTGAGGAAAATATGCCATTTAAGCTTATTTCATGTATCATTTAAAAGAGGGTTACTCTGTCCCTTTGGATTTTACACAGAAGCCAAAGCTTCAGTGACAAACGAAGCACCAACATTCCCACCTCAGACCAGAGTAAAATCTTTTTTGAGTTTTTATCTGCTCTTTCTGCTTTTTTTCCACACAAACTCACAAAGTAGGGATGTAAAACTTTGATCTATCAGCCGCTGTTGTGTGGAGAAAGCAGAGGTCTCTGGAAGCGTGCGTCTGTAGGTGTGTACACGTGTCAGGTCTAAAGTCTTTGTGCTCTGCTGATGGGTAAGTGGGCCGTATCCGAGCATATCAGACGCTCAAGGTGCACATGGGAATCATCCTGGAACCTACTGGAATGTTCATCGGCAGTAGGAAAAGGACTCCTTGCTGTATCTGTGTGTGTGTTAGTGTGTGTGCGTGCGTGTCCGTGTATTTGAGACGGAGAGCGAGAAATAGCCCCCAGTGGCGTTCTGTCACCCCCCCCTCTCGCTCCGACATCTGGTCCTGTCTCATTTACCGTAGGAGACTGTCTGTGTGATGGCTTTTTAATGCCACTGACACTGCCACGTACACACACACAAACATGCACACGTCTATGCACACATACACACACATACATCCAGCACTTGTGAGAACCCTCTTATGTGCCCCCACACACAAGTGCACACCTCCATTAGCATGCATACAACATTGATCTGGTATGACAGGGTATATGATCAATAGTGCATGCATAAACCGACTTCTCAGGTAGCTCTCCAGTGCAGCTCCGTTAGTAAACAAATAGGGCTTTCTGAATGAAGATGTTTGGTTTAGAACTCCCATACTGCACCTGCACACACTCACACACATCTGTCATTGATCCATCTGGGCTCTCGTGCGTTGGAAGGTAACGGAGGGGGTCCACATAGTTAATGTATGGTGTGGTTTGTATATGTGCACTTGGAAAAACACCACTACCACCAAAAAAATGATAATGTGACCCTGCAGATGTAAACATAGACACATTTTTTTGCTCACCTTCGTCCCTCTTCCTCTTGCCCACGTCGGCAGCTGAGCTGATTCCCAGAATGCCACTGATGGAGTACGAGGAGCCGGCTGAGTCGCTGGTCACCGCTGACACTTGTGTCGCCGCCACAGACGTTGCTGTTGACAGACAAATAGCACATTTCAAAGTGTGAATATGATATATATTATTATTATTTTTTTTTTTTGCTGCTTCTCCTGTAAATCAACTTGTTCATACATAGTGGTAAACGTAACTAAACACATTAACTCAAGTACTGTACAAATCTGACATTCTTATAATCTACTGGAGGATGTTCCAGAGGAATGCTTTCTACTAAACTACATTAATTGGACACATTTGTAAGTGGAAAAAAATATGTATTCTATGATGACAAACCCCTTTTAAAATGCATATATTAATGAGTGCTTTAGTTTTTTTTTACTTAAAGGGCACATATGCAGAATTCCTAACAAACAAAGTCTACACCCATGCACAAATAGTCCCTCAAACAACCATCAATCAGCATTTTATTCCTCTGATTAACGTTTTTGTTCCCGCCATTACTGCTTCCTCTCTTCATTCACCATTCAGCCTGTGGCTCACTGAGCTGGAGAGGAGAGGCTGTTTGCAAACACCAACACATTGTTTCTACATACCTTCTTCATTTAGGCACATGTTGTTGTGAATGCTTCAGTATTTTTACTTGAGAAACAGTTTGAATTCAGGACTATTTTAAGACCGCTGCTTGTATATAATAGAAAATGGCATCTTTACAGGAGCCCGATTAGAATACATGTGCATGTTAATATATGACATTTTAAAACCACATTGGATGACTCTGAGTGAAACAAGCTTCTTACCATTTGAAGCCATTTTCCAGTTGCATTTATTGTCCTTTTTACTTCGAGAGCAAACTTTTATGACACCCTCACGGACAGAAGATACAGAACAAACACCTCTGAGTAAAATCCTATTTTTCTCTCCCTAAACTCAACAAAGATGCACTTTAATCCTCTAAAACTTTACTCAGCCACATAGACCAAATCGAGGCTTGGAGAAAAAAAAAAAAAAAAAAAAAAAGCCCACAAAGAACAAGAGTCTGTCTGTGTTTTGCCCCTCGTTGTCTCTCCCTCTAATCTTCCCCCTGGAGGAGACAAGTTCCTCGCTGGGCGACACAGCGACATACTTGTCACCGCTTCACTGACACACACACACACACACACACACATTCTGCAACCTCCTGACACACACACACACACACACACAAATACACGCACACACCGAAACATACAGTCGCTCATTCCTTGGTCCCTTATCTGTGCCCCTGTAAGCGGACATGGGGTTGAGTGACAGTATGGTATCCCAGGAGGGACAGAAAGGTGTGGAGACAGACATCCTAATCCTCTCTCCCAGCAGACCCCCCAAACACAGAAAGACGAGACCGAAAAGGGAATAAAAAAAAAAAAAAAGGAAACGATAAAGCAGAGGATCACGGTCCCTTCCAGCCGTTACTCCTTCGCTAACGACAAGGAGAGTATAATGAATGCATATCCCTCCTTTTCCCATCACTTGATTTAGCACTTCAATTATCTGATTTTCCTTTCTCTTTCTTCTCACTCCTTTTTTTTTATCAGACGTAACGCTTTTATTCTGCAAATCCAAATGTTCAATTTTCCGCCTGGGAGTGGGACCCATTTATCTGTGTAATCTGTAAGCGTGCATGTGTGTGCGTGCGCGCGCGCGTGTCTGTGGGTGCATCTAGGTGTGTATGCATGCGAATGTGTGTGTGTGCATGCACTTAATGTGTGTAAAAGGAAGGAGTCAGGGAGCACTGTGTGTGAAATTAATTTAGATTAATAGACAATGTGCGATTATGAAGATATGAGAGACATCGAAACACAATCCACTGCAGGGCAAAGTGAGGGAGGGAGAGACAGAGAGAGAGAGAGGCTCTAATATTTATTTGAACTCTGAGATATTCATCAAGTTAAAGGAAATAATGTTTCAGTCAAAGCTTTAATAGATATATTACTTGTCTGTAACCTTTTCATCAAAAATATTAATTTCTCTAGTCCAAACGTCAGAATAAGATTTTAAAAAAATATATGTTTTTGCCTATTTACTCAAACATCTGCACTGCAATGTATGTTAGCTAAAGATACCAAAAATATGGCTGAAATATTCCACAAATTAGCAAAAAATCTGTTTGGGATGATTTGGTTCAACACAGACCTATCTAGGGAGGCAGGTACAGTAAACTATAAGTCATAATTCCAATTGCAATTCATCAAATGAGCACAAACATAAATAATATATGTGAGCCCTCGTAGCCCCTTCAAGGTGTCCTCGGGGCTGTAGCGCACTGTGTTTTCTTACTAATCCAGCCTGAACTAGGATTTTTAAATGTACAGGATATCATGATCTCCATTAGCAAACATTTTAATGCTAATGGTAATTGTTTTTTGGGCATTTCAGGGACACTTTACCCCAAAATAATTTTTTTTTAAAAAGCTCTTACCTGCAGTTCTATTTATCAATCTAGATTGTTTTCGAGAGTGTTGGAGATATCATTGGTGATGTCTTCGTTCTCTCTCATACAATGGAAGCTGGCAGCATTTGGTTTGTGATACATGATGCACCAAAAACATTTTTTGATGGAGGAACTACTTTTTTTTTATAATTCCCACGTGAAAGAGCTCCCAACAAGGTCTCGAGAAGCTGGGTCTTAATATTAGGAGAGAGTAGTTCCGTTTTTTATTTGTTTTGGGTTTTTTTTTTTTATATCTTTCTTCCCTGCCAGCTTTTCACTTCAAACTCGATACTTAGGGGGAAAGGAAATGATTAAGGCTGCCTTCGTTTAAACACATATACTATACCTCTATTGTAAATCTACATTTATCATCCAAGTATCATTATTATATTGCCAATTTATTATGATTGACTGGAAGGTGTCTTAGAGAGCTCCCTTATAAGCTCAGAGACAAAACTTGTAAAAACCAAAGAAGACATACGAAGTTAAAGTATAAAACCAAAAGGTAATATCCATCCCCAAACCAGCATTACAAAATGGATTGAATACAATCTAGCACACAAGAGCACAATCGGTAAAAAGCCTTAAAAATTTGGACTTCACGACCCCACAAGGGCTTCAGGTGCACGTGAAAAACAACTTCTTCCTCTTTGCGGTATTATTTAACCTGTGTCGTGTCCTGCACTGCTGTGTTTGTAGTGTTAAGGAGGCAGACAGCTGGTCTTTGTGAGAGGAAAGGACATTAAAAAGGATGTCAGTGAGGTGAAGAGGTCCTCTAAATCTCTAAAGCCCTTCCTTTGTAGCCCAGCCTGATAGATCTAAATGTTCTTAATAAGCAGAAAATGGATAACAGGAACCTACATCCCATTAACTAACTTTGCTTTTGGTCTCTACATTTTGGGACATCTTGATTAAAGCATTGAAGCAAAGACCTTCGGTGGCACACAACATTTCTTTTCACCGTGAGTGCCGGTCCAGAATTTCAATACGTTTCCATGTTCCACATACAGGCTCCTGAGAGATTCGCACAAAAACGGCGCTGCTGTAAAATTTGCTTTGACAGTTGGAAACGGGATTTCTTGTGGCAGCAGACCTACCTAAGTTGTGAGCCGACACTGAGCCTGTTTGGCCGGGCGGCTGCTGAACCTTTGTCCGAATGATCCTGCAGGAGGAGAGAGGAGATATTAGTGTGTGTGAAGTGGTCGTTTGTGTGTGTGAGAGAGGATTCTGAGTGACAGAGAGAACATGACCATCGTGGGAGCTAAACCGTGTGTGTGTGTGTGTGTGTGTGTGTGTGTGTGTGTGTGTGTGTGTGTGTGTGTGTGTGTGTGTGTGTGTGTGT
>JAOWBC010001255.1:25713870-25733302 GCA_028566105.1 Hypoplectrus providencianus | reverse complement strand
TGTGTGTGTGTGTGTGTGTGTGTGTGTGTGTGTGTGTGTGTGTGTGTGTGTGTGTGTGTGTGTGTGTGTGTCAGATGTATACATGGGCTAAAAGAGGTGATAGTGTTGAGACATGAGGTGCAGTCTAACCTTTGGAAGGAAACAATCCAACTCTGTGATGGCCTTTCCTGTGTTGACACGCATGGAGAAACCTCTGGAATCAGATGGCATTCACCCTCTGATTCTCTATCATAACGCCATTCATTCACTATTATTATGATGGCGATGCCTATAGTTGCATTTACAGACTTCACAATTACTCGCATGATATGGAAGGGGGGAAAAGATGGATGTTAATGTTACACAGTCTTCCTGAGAGCCAGGATGGCATAATTTTGCTGTATTCTACGTGTTATAAATATGACTGATGGCGATAGCCAGTCTGTTGAATTACATTTACATATAGATTTACATTCCCATCAACATGTAATAATAGCACAGGCCTGAAGGTCCATACTAGTCACTCACACATGCATGCACACACCCAGTGAGCGCATGCACATTTTTTTCTGACATTTCATTGTTAATATTTGTGCCTTATTGAGGATGAGGAAGAAAATGCCTCGCATCCATCAGACTGACAATAGTCCATGCTGTGAGAAACTGTGTCGGCACTGCTGGATCTTTTGTCTGCAGAAAGAGATATGATGTCTTTGAAGTAAAGCAGTTTACAATTCCACATCAACTTCAATAATGACATTTTATAATCAGAGTACACGTTTCACAGCAATGTTGACTCTGAGCACATAGAGTGTGTGCAATTATAAGCAGATATTATTTTTCCATTTGAGTTCAAACAGTACTGTTATTCAGATCCCCTGTTTTCATGATTTTCATTTTCTTTTCTTTTTTTTTAGCATTTTATATGTGGCCTTGTAGAGAGCTTATGGGAACTATGCAGAGAAAACCTCTGCTGGATATTAACCAGATGCGATGACCACATGGTCCAATGCCTTGACCGCCAGGACACACCTGCTCTGTGAGTTTAAAGTTCAGTTCTAATGTGAATGCTTCTCGTTTTTTTAGACATATAGACCAATGATTTATAAGAGAGAAGCCAAGGGAGTGACGACAATTAGTTATCTAACAAGTGAGAAAACGAAAAAATGCAAACACAAAAAAACAACAATGCTACAACTTTGCTTTGCATTACATAAAATATCAATTAACACAAAAATCTTCCCATGACCTCCACATCTTCTAGTCTAAACCAATTAACCCAAATGGAGTTCTAAGCTTCACAGATTTCATAATGAATGTAATAGTAATATAACAAAATCTAAATATCTATCTAGAATTATTATTAAAATCTATAATCCCTATAGGAATATAATATTTTATCAGAAAAAACGTTTGAAGTTTGGGAATTTGAGACTTTACAGTTACCCATTTAAACTAATTTAATTTAATAAAAGACAAAAATACAACTTAAAATAAGGCAAATTAGGAAGAATACCAATGGAAGACAAAACAGGAACAGACCTAACTGTTAAAGTAGACGATGCTGGTGGGGTCCACACTATGCTGTTGCAGTTCTTGTGCTTCTTACATTGTGCCATATAATTGATAACCACATGATGAGTATGTTTGCCCAGTAGAGTGTTATCAGTTTATGTGATGGATTGTCATACTTACTGAGATTTGAAAGGCAATGTGATGTTTACATTACATTATTATCTGACATGTCAATAGAAGCAAAATGTTGGTTATACTTACACTTGTTTGAGATATTATTTTGATATCAGAGTAATAGTTACATTTGTGTGATGAGCGACTTCTATTCAAAACCAATAAAAACTGTTTCTGGAGTCTGGTCAATTGCCCCTTGTGGTGGAAAATTTCAGAGGATCCTACTCATGCCCACCATGTTATTAAAATCCCTGACTGTTTTTCAAGCTGATTTCCTGAAACAAAACAGAAAAGACTCAATTCCAGCAATTTAAACGGTAATTTTTAATTACATCAAATACTTACATTAGTTAACGATGCTTTAAAGACAACATAGTGATATTCATGATCGTCTAATCCATTTTCACAACTATCTCCACATTAATAGCCACAGCAGGTACGGAGTGAAACGTCACGGTCGGCCAACACATTTTCCTATTACGACCCCGGAAGTTATTTTCCTGTCCTCCTCTGGCTGAAAGCAGGCGATCAGCTCTGGCTCCTGTAACCTCCAATTGGTGGGATTAAGGTGAGATTATGCGTACTAGCATCAAATATAGCATACACAGAGTGATTTATTTTGAGTGGAATGACTTTATCTTTGTGTATTTGGGTTATTTCGTGCGTGGTTGTGACTGTGGTGCTACCTTGTTTACATCCGACCGGCTCCTTATAAACACGTGGACAGACAGGAGAGACATATGCTAACCGCCGACATGTGGAAGTAACTAAATAGTCACCTATTAGTCAACGTTTATCACAAACCTCTACATTCGGGGTCCAGTATAGTTACAATCTCTGTCTTCGCTTTCAAAAGCTTACCATAGAGCTGACTTGTGCCTCAGCCCACCTGCTAGCTCGTTAGCATGTAGCTAGCCGGAGCTACAATCGGGTTAACTCCAGTCAAAGTGCATACCGAGATAATATAAAACTGCGTCTATTTACTTATAAAACTGAGATTTTGCGTGTCATCGTAGTGTAGTAAGTGTAGGTATGTGTGCCAAAAGTCCTATCCTGTCACTCAAGTGTGTGAATGTGTATGTGTTTACCTGAGCAACCAAACACCATGGCAACCAACAGCTTCAAGTGAATTCATATTTTTCTCCCTTTAACGCTATCCTTCCTAACGTCGACATACCCACCTGGTAAAACCCCAGTAATTATTTCATTTTATTTTGTTATAAACAACATCACACTGCACACATGGTAGTCAGGTTCAGATATTTATTACTTACACTTTGGGAACAAGTATTAAGGTCCTTAAGTCAAGTAAACACTTTTAAATAGGGGTGTAAGAAAATATTTATGCAGTATCCCAGTATTATGTTTATGATACACAAAGTTTTTATTTTTAAGTAATAGTTAAAAATATGTGTTGCAGATGTATTACATAAAATTAGAACCTGGCAGATATATTCGCTCACAGATATAGGTTAGTTGGCAGATATTGGCCTTTTATTATGCAATATATATTGCAGACAATGCTGTCTGGCACAAATTAGAAAGTGTGTAGCCATTTATTTAATTTTTATTTATTTTCTATTTTGTCAGTTCTCATTTATAGAATTAGCTGACAATATAAAACATAGTTTGCATAATATACAACAGTGTTAGATATTATTTAATAAGTAATAGTGAAGTGGACATGTGTCGTCCACTCTTCCTACAGTTTATGTTTTAGTTTGGTTAACCCGAGAGACAGGGAGACATCAACAGTCCATACGTTTCCATACTGTCCTGTGCAGAGATGTAATTTGGAAGATTAAGTGACACACCTGAGCCTGGGGACAAAGACTGTGACAGGCCTTTACAGTACATTCCACCACTGTAAAACACAGCCGGTCATTTGTCGGCTCCAGGTCCCTGTGCACTACTAAAACTTCCGAACTGTCGCTCTCCCTCAGCAGCCGGTAAGACTCTTCTTTCTGTCCCTTTAATCCCTAGTGGCCAGCTTGTGACCGTGTAGCGTGGCGTTTCTGTGGTGTGTGCGGTCTGGGAGCCAATCATCTCCAGCCATCATGGCACAGACACGCAGGACTGGACAGAGCAATGGGCCGATGCCCCTTCTCTGTGTGTGTGAGAGTTGGTGTGTGTGTTTGTGTGAGGGAAAGAGATGGAGAGAGAAGGGCAGAGATTGTGGAAATTTGTAACACAGTTTGTGTTATTAAAAGTGTAGTAGTAATCAGGTAATTTTAAAAGGGAGGCCAAGTTCTGTCTTGTTAAAGTGTTTGTTGTTAACATCAGCACAGGTGATAAGGTGATAAACCTGGATCCAAGCTCTTTCCCAGCACCAATGCTCTGATAAAAATAGCAAAAAAAAATTCTGAGTGCAGCTGATCCATGCACTCTCTCAGCTTTGTTAACAAGCCCCAATGGATTTCTGAACAAAACCAAATCCTGTGCTCTTCCTGTGATTGGCACCGGCCTGTGTTCACTTATGCCTCACTCAGTACTGCAGATAATATTTGAAGGGGATGGCACGGAGAGGAAACAATTAACTAAAGATCCCTGTATTGATGAACCAATGGGATATCTAAGATTGACATTGGTAGACAGTGCATGGATTGGTACTTGAAACAATCTGGCCAATCATGATTAAGAGGATTTTTGGCTGACTGCAGGTAAACAGTCCATGATTAGATTTCTCTTAGTTTATTTCTGAAAATGTATCAGCTCTGTATGTATGTGCTTAACATGGACATTATCAGAAATAACCTAACCTCTATCAGATCTTATATCTCAAGTTTATAATCAGACTGTAAATGATGACAGGTGCACTGAAGAGGAAGACTGGGCCAAGATATCTAGCCACCCTATAAATCCAGAAATATTGCCTGTGGCCCACATAATGTAGAATAATCATTAGTTGCAGATTACAGCCTATAATCTTAAAAAAAAAACAAAAAAAACGCAGGAGTTAGTTCCTCTGATTTTAATGTTAATACAGTATGACACTATTCTTTTACACTGATTGCACATATAGTTTTATTTTCATGTGTCCTTTGATATGTGAAAATGAAATAAATGAGCGTTTTTCTATTTAAAAAAAGACTGCTACATTTATATAATAAAGAAACTCCAACTTGTAATTAACAAGTGTGTTAACATCATTCGGTTGTGTTTTCTCCCATCCCCATGGCTTCATTACACAGAAATTGTTTTTCCTTTGTTCTCAATGGGCTTAAACAGTGAAAACACTCTCACTATAATAACTCGTCTTGCTTTTCTGTTTCTTTCTTGCAGTCTGCCTCAGTCTCTGAGATCATCATCTCCCCCTGTGTGAGTGTTTGGTTAGGTGTGTGCATGTGTGTGAGGAGTGTGTTTTGGGGTGATGTACTGTGCCTACCAGAATCGAAAGGACTTGGAGGATGATCTCTATCAAGAGGATGATGGGGACTCTGATGGGTCAGAGGTCAACAGCGAGCTGGAGTTCCGCCTCTACAGCCAGCTTCACTACTCCTCCAATGCAGAAGGGCTGGAGGACAGAGGAGAGGAGGCACAGGACCAGGACAGCCAGCTGCCAGAGGTGCCTGGAAAGTCACTAGATGTTGACAAAGAACAGGAAGAAACTGGAGAAAGAAGGCCTCTGTCACCTGATGTGAGCAAATTACTGGAGCACCTGGAGGAGAAGAGGAAGAAAAAGAGCGGACAGAAACCTGATAACCAGAAGAAGACAGATAAGCTTGATAAACAAAAGAAAGGGAAAAGTAACTCTAAAAGTCAAAAGACCTCATCGTCATTCTTTGAGGAGGTCATTGTGATCGACTCCAGCCCTGATATCATCTCCATCTCCGAGGACGACACGGCCGATGATGAAGGGATCTGCAGCTCGAAGGGCAGAGGACCAGAGTGGCAGCAGACTTCGACCCCAGCCCAACAGGTAGAGAACAGAGACTGTGTGTTTCCTTGTGTAGAGGAAATGGACTCTCTGCTGAGCCCCAGCCCTCTTAGTTACTGTCGAAACATAAAATCAGATGATTTCATCCTAGAACAATGTTTTCTGGCTGCTGAGCTTGCATGGATTACATATTTTTTATGTACTGTATAATTTTGCCAAATACTTTTTTTTGGCATTTAGGAAATCATCACAAAGTCAAACTGAAATGGATGTGACAAAAATCAACTAATTCCAGTCTTTTAAGCTTTCTGGAAACAAAAACATTTACAACAACACATTCAGCTAGCGACCACGATAATAAATGAGGTACATTAGTGTAAAACATTTCAAATAAATAAATAAAAATGAATGGATAAGTAAAAGATTTTAAATCGTACGTTTCAGCTGCTACACTATGTCAAGTTTTTGGCTTTGACCATAGTAGAAAAGGGGTTTTAAGGATGAAACTCAAGCATCTCTTTTAGTATAAAGTCCACCTTTGTTGTGAGGCCAGTGTGGATAGAGGATGAGGAATAACCACATTATCTATCAAACATGGTGCTATTTGGAGTAACATTGCTGGGGTTGTGTAATTATAGACTAGTGCATATCCATAAATATGTCATAAAAGCCATTAAATGTTTTACTTGGCCAAAGAAGAAATGCTGGGTAAGTTTGCAAGTGTTAGCTAGTTAGCCAGAATTGCTAAGGGTGTCTGCGTACTTTAAAGCAGAGAAACATACATTCATCCATTCCTTACACTGCTTTTCCTTGCTTTTTGGTACTGGAATGGCTAAAATGAAGGCAACAATCTCTGAATGTTTCAGACACAGGGTCCCTGTCTTACTACAGCCCCATGCACACTGCTCCCACATGTGGAGAAATCCAAAGCTTGACAGGCTTGCAGTTTGTTGTTGTTGTTTGTTTGTGTTAATGCCGCTCTTGCATCATTTGGGATGAGCAAGATGAGGAAGAATTCACATGTTCATTATTCACAATTTCTCACAACTCAAGATGGTCTTGTGATAGATAATACTGTGCATTGACAATATAACACTATATCCATGGATTGCGTTTTCTGGCCCTTCCATATTTGAAGTGCTAAGTATGTTAGGGTGGAATGACTTTAATTATTCCCTGAGTTAGAAACAGGTTTGTCACTGTAATCAAAAGCACACACACTATGACAAAAAGGTGAACATCTATGCACACATATACTGGATACAAAGGGTGTTTCAGAAATGTCTGACTTTAGCAGGATGAAGTGTCAGGCCATGTTTTCTTGTCCTAATTTTTCCCACTTGGACCATTTTGTGTTTTCTTTACTAAATTCACAACACTGGCTGCGTTTTTGTCAAGCTACTGTCCAGTGGCCAGTTTCAGCCAGCTCATTGATTGTTGTTGAGCTGCAGCAATCAGTGAAGCATGTAGCAATGCTGGTAAATGATTCGCTGCTACAGCAGAGCATTGCCCAAAAGTTTAAGTCAAGCTGAATTTTCAAAGTTCTGGCAAACAAGAAATTGGGTGGTTAAGTTTAACAGAAACCCATCAGAGCCTGGTATTGCTCAAAATGTTCTAAATCTCTGCTGATAGCCTGACTTCAATACCTGAAATTTTTTTCCCCTTTATATATTTAAAAAATACATTTAAACAAAAGAAATGATAACTTTACAGAGCAGGTCTTTACTACTTTGACACACTGAACACAGTTACACACATTGGCCTCGTCATGCTTAATGTTGCAACTGAAAGCTTTATATTGACATCTGCCATATTGTTGTTTGGTTATCTAGGGGAGCCAAAAAAGGAGTCACAGAGAGCCAGTGACTGTGGTCTCCAGCAGCTCAGAGTCTGATTCTTCAGAGTCTGAGTCTGAGTCTGAGTCGTCTGATTCTTCTTCTGATTCGGATGCTCTGGAGAACTGGATGATCCTGGGTCGAGGGCAGCAGGACGGAGACCACAGCATCTCACTCAACCTGGAAGGAGGGTCTGACAGCAACGAAGGTGTGTCTTTGTGTATCCGTGCGTGTGTGCTGTTTGTAATGGGTGGTGTTGGGCATTGTTTAGACGTTTGTGATATGTTTTTGTGCATTTGAATGTGCTGAGAATAGAGGCAGTGAGTCATTTTGTTTGGTCCAGCTCATTCAGAACACTTACCCTACCTGCAGCACATTGATAAGGAGCGGGCACAGCGATGGGCTACACTGTGAGCTGTGTGCGTGCATGTTTGTATGTACATATGCAGCATCTGTGTCTGCATGTTTACAAATTTGTAAGCTCTTAGCATTCCTGGCAGCGTCTGCCCAGTTGCGCGCTTCTGTGATGCATCTTTAAGTATGTTTGTGTGCATTATGTATTGATATGTGCGTGAAGGCTTGTGCGAGCGTGAATATTTGTGTTTATAAAATATTCCAGTTCTAATCAGCATGCATGTGTACATACACGCGCATACCAACAGTCATAACGCTAATGCCAAAAACAAACAAACGGAGAGACAACAACGCGGGTGGGGAGGTCGGGAGAGATGGGAGTAATCAAAAAATGAATAAAAATGTTCCCCGCAAATCTCTTCAGATCTACACATTATCTTAACCTGCAGCCTCAGCAACCTCTTCAGCTCCTCTTCAGCTCCGCGCCCCCCTTTTCCCTCCTACCTAACTCTCTCCCATCTCATTCTTTTATCCTATTTTCTCACTATTGTGCTCTCCCTCTCTCCCACTCTGTGTCTCTCTCACCGTTTCTTCCTCATTTGAATTTCCCTGGGCTGATGTTTCTGCAAGAGTGCTCACTGCCTCCTCTACACACAACTGGGCTAAAGGAGGGGGTCTGGAGCTGGTGGGAAGGCTTGAGGTTTTGGCCTGGTTTTGGGAGGAAAGGAGGATTTTAGGTCTCTGTCTCTCTCTCTCTCTTTCTCTCCCCCTTTCTTTTTCTGGCTCTCTCTCTCTTTCCCCGTCTGGCTTCTCTCTGTGATCTTTGGAGCTTGACCTCATGTCTGCACATGGGGGGTCATGGGTGTGGTGTGGAAGGGGTCTTAAAGTGTGAGGAATGGGGGAGGGTTTATCCAAAAAAAAAACAAAAAAAAAAAGAAGGCAAAGAAATTTGAGGGATGAGCCTCAATAGTCTTGAGCTGCAAGATAATTCGATTCTACACAGTAATTCTTAGCAGGGGTTGACTACTGTGTGTTCACACTGGAAAAGTGGAAAAATATGTTTTTCTTATCATCATGCAGCCCATGAAAAGGCCAAAACCAACAATGAATTGATGCTAACAAGTATTGCTTGATATAGCTCATTCCTCTGTGCCAAGGAACTCCATTGTTGTCCGTAAAACTACACAACAGCGAGCCACACTGCTGCACTCGTTCACTCATTACAATGAACACAGACACCGAGATTTTCTTCAATCAGTCCTGCTGTAAACGCCCGCTAGAGCACCAAATGTGTATTAATCCATAGCTGAAAAAAAGTCCCCAACAGATGCACCATTTAGTCCTGTATGAGTTACGTAACTACAGTGCCCAGCTGTTTTAGTCAAATTAGTGAGCGCAGTTTGGAAATTACGTCTTCAGCAGGAACAACAGGAGCAGTCACAGACAAAGTCAGCAACCAACTCATTGTGGAGTTTGCTCTTTTTTTGCTATCTGTTAATAAGAAATAGGAAAAGTATAAAATGCACCAGCTAAGGTCTGTTTGAGTGTGCACAATTACCCTAATAATGACCACTGCTGCCAGCCTTAGAAACATAAATATACTTTCAGGTATTAACTGTTAACCAGAAGAGCAGAGAATCTATTTCAGATGATTACGGCCAGTTGCGTTTTGGCCTTTTGGTCACATGCAAACTGTGTTCTAGGACACTGAAAATGGAGATTTGATAAGCCAAATGTTGATGTGTGGAAAAAAAGAAAGTTATGGCTTGTAAGCCAGCATGTGAGCAGTCTACTGGCGTACTTGGACCAGCAAGTCTCCCAGTGTATATAACAGTGTAACAGTAGTATAAATGTACAAGTTATGCTAAATGTATATATATCTGTGATATAAAAAAAAATCGTTCCACTTTGCTTTGTGATCACCCCTTCTTTGATCAGCCATTGCATCCATTTATCCTTCCAGTAAAGGCTTTTCTAAAGTCTTTTCAGCTTTTTGATTGGTTGTCATGGCTTTTGGGTTTGGACAGAGACTTTTTAAAAAAAATGTTGCTTATGAGTAAGCAATGTTTTTTTTTTTTAATAAATGAGTAAAAAAAAAATGTTGGTTGTGATAAAAGGACCTTGGTGTTTATAAAATGCACTCTATAGTGGAGTTCAGAGCAGAAGCAATAAGTTAAATAGTTGGTGATCAACAGAAAATTACTTATTATTTCAAATAAATTGATGGATTTACTGTAATGGAAGAAAAACCAAGCGATTCTAGTTTCAACTTTATCTTTTATCTGTTTTATGTAATTGTAAATTAAATTACTGCAGAGACAATACATTGTGAAAGTTAGTATTTAGTATTTAGGGAGAAGGCCATGTTTAGGGTTGATTCACATTTCAACAATAAGCGTTACATCCATAACCCAGGACTGTTGGATGAATATAAAGATTGATTTCTGTTTTTATATGCCGTGTTGTGTGTTGACTCCTTCAGCCAGGGAGCCTAGCTTGTTTTTTTTGTGTGGGTGTATGAGTAACACGTTTGCACAGCAGTGACTAATAGTATTTGTACGCCTAAACCCCATCTCAGCATCACCATCAAATCACATTCACTACACTTAGTCTGTCCCTTTCACCCTACAGAAATTGAATCCCTTCATCCTCTTTCTCTCTCCCTCTCTCGTTGTGTCTCTCTCCTACATGGTGTCACTTGTTCACATACTTTTACAATCTAATCTTTTTTCACTCCATCACATATGGGTTTTTTTTTTTTTTTATCAAAAACACGGACACACACACAAACACGCACACACCGGTGCACACTCAGCCTGAGTAGCTATCTGTCACCTGGCTGTACAGGGGCAGCTGCCGGTGGGTGGATCTGTAGGGACATTGGATAAGGAAAAGAGAAAAGATAGTAGAGAAAAGGGGGATGAGCGAGGGCCGTCTGCCTGTCCGACAGCCATGCAGCAGCAACCAGATGGAACAAGAGAGAAAAAGCAGGGCTTCCCAAAATCCAGATCAGTGCCTCTCCCACCCGGAGAGGTGTGCGGGTACATGCCCGTGAATGAATCCGGGGGTGTAGGCGGGGTGTGCTGAAGCTAAACTTGAATCGTAAGTGGTTAAACTTCACTCAGTGGCCACACTTTTTTTTTTCTTTCCCTGTTGCTCCCCCCAGTTCTCTCCTTCGCTTTTTTTTTGTCCCCTTGGTCTTGGTCAGTGCACACCAAACTTTGTTTGAGGCTTAGAGAGCCAGCTCTGGCTCACTATCGGGGTGGCCGATCACATCAGAGTGTGTGTGCGCGTCGATGTGTGTGTGCTTCACGGAAGGTCTTGGTGAATTAGAGAGAAAGGGAGTGTGTTTGTGTGTGTTGTACCCAAAGGTTAACTCTCTCTATCTCACAGAGGTGGAAGGTAAGCTCTCTCCTCTCCTCTCCTCTCCTCTCCTCTCCTCTCCTCTCCTCTCCTCTCATCATTGCTTTGTTGTTCTTATTATTGTCATATTGTTCAAATTGCCTATGCAAAGCAAATATGTTGATTGTGTCTAAAATGTGTGTGTTAGAAGCACTGCTATGACTGTTTTTACTCTGTTCCTTTGTGTGTGTGTGTGTGTGTGTGTGTGATTGAGTGAATGATGGCACTTGAGGCCTGAAGCGCCTTCCCCGCAGCTTCTTGCACTTTGAAACCTCAGTTGGCCTTTTGTATATTTTGTATTGTGTATCATCTTAACTCACTCGCCAGGGCACTGTACGAACAGAGAGAAATATGGATTTAGTTGGCTTCTCTGTGTGTTTTGCGGCTGTGGGCATCGGGATTGTAAAATGAGATTACAATGGCATGTTGGGTTTCACATTAGGTGTGTGTTGTGGCTCTGTGTGTGTTTGTGTGTGTGTGTTGTGGGTGTGTGGGTGGGCGGGCGCTGCAGAAGGGAGGCATGGATAGGATCAGCTCTTATCTTGGCTGCCCAGTGCCACACGAGGTGTAACGCCACACCCACACTACCACACAGTGTGTTTGAACAGGCACACACACACACACACACACACACACACACACACACACACACACAGACACACACACACACACACACACACACACACACACACACACACACACACCATGAAATCGCTGTGCCATAGTTTGACTTGTATTATCCAGTTTTTACAGAGGATATGTAAATGAGATGAGACTACTGTGTAGGCCTAATATTAGCGCATGCAAAATAAATCGTAGAAATTCAGTTGACTGCCTGACGCTTTCATTTTTTTTTTAAAAAAGCTTTTGAGTGAACAATCACTTGATGCCAGCAGCCACTGAAATGTAATGACGACTGTAATCTGGTAAATTAAATGCCAGTTCCGTCGTAATGTGAAAAATCCCTTAAGTCAGCGGCCGAGTCCTTTATCGTGTCCTTTGAGTGTTCAGTGTCCTCTGGGGTCGACTTTTTATATCTGTCTAAAATACATTTGACAATAATATTTACTCTATAAATTCCTTAGAAAAAATCCATATGGTTGTTAATTCATCAGCTTTGGACATACTCTTGAAATAGCATGATGACAGTGCTTTGTAGTACTTGTTTTTAGTGCAAGATGACTCATCCTGTCCTCCAAACTTACCTTTATCCACCGAAAGGCTAAATGCATGCACAGCAGCGAAGGAGTTTCAGTAAACTACCTCTTTTCTCTATCATTTCACTTTTCATTGTTCTTTTCTTGTTCGTGTCATTCCTGAACAGATTCACTGTCAGTTCAATTCCGTCAGCGTTTTAATCCCTTCTTTACCTCAGACCGGCCGTGTAGCTTTTCAAATGTTCCTGTAAAATGTAGGGAAACAAATTGTTTACACAAGCAGAGAACAGAAGGAAGCAGAAATTTATATCAAAAGAGAAAGAATGAGAGGCAGCACTTGAGTTCACATGCGAGGATGTCTGTACGTGCGGGCAGCGGGGCTCAGCATCAGGCAGAGGGAGAGAGAGATGAGACTGGGTAAGCTAAAGTGGAAGAGACAGGCCTTGAAAAGGATCGGCCACGGTGTTGCTGTGGGTCAGGGCCGGTTTGTCTCCGGGCTAAGATCTCAGAGTGGCTCTGACGCGGCCGGATCTCTGCCCGTCTGTCTGTCAGGCTGTATGTTTAGCTCTCCTCTCAGACTGCACTTGACCTGCTGCGCACAAAAAACGCAAATCTAGTTTCGACAGTCGCTGTGTATTTCAAGATAAACGAAGCAGCTGTTTATCTCGTGAGCTGTTTCAGATTGGTGACACATTTGAATTTTTTTTCGTTTGAAGATTCAAGTTGATGCCTTTAGAGTAGTCACAATTTTATGAGGGATTGATTTTTATTATTTTGTTGATTTTTATTGGATTTAGCTTCGAAGTTTTATTTACACTTGAAACAAAGTGATGTAGCAAAAAATGTGTATTACATGAATAAAAAAAATGTAACTTTAAAATTGTTTTATAGGTGACTATTTATTGTAACCGTTTTCTTCTACTGCATGCGTTACTGCACGTCTTCTTCTTTCAGCTGTGCTTCTGCTGCAGAGCGTCTGATATGTGGAGTTTATTTATACCGCATTTATCTGAATCTGGAAGAGACAAGCCATCCTGTCTGAAAGTAGTCTTTGTCAAAATAATCTATGAAAATTTCTCTATTTTTTTCTTGGAAACTTTGACTAACTAAAAAACACCCACAGACATCTGCGGTTGTGGCTGCAGGTGCTCATTTGTATTAATGTGGCTGTTTGTCCTTCAGAGTCGGCATTTAAATATAAACTAGCAGAAAACATTTGGTCTAAACTAACACACACACACACACTGCAGGCCAGGCACCTCGTAATGCAGATCTCCCTGTTGATGGATGGCGTTTGTATTTAAGAAAAAAAAGACTTGTTAAAGATGTTCATTAGCGTCAATGATGATAATAGTTTGCGCGGTGGAATTAAAAGAACGTTTTACAGTGAAAGTGAAGGTGTGACGCGAGGTTGGCTGTATGTGTGCTGAAGTGTGAAGGTGTGTGCATCTAAAGACAAAAAAGTGTGTGTGTGTGTGTGTGTGTGTGTGTGTGTGTGAGTCAGTGTCAGCCTCACCACGCCTGAGGTGAGCCCAATAACCGTGCCCTGGCCCACTGGAACGAAGTTTCACCGTCTTTAGTTCCGAATAGAGAAAGAATGTGACATAAAATGAAATAGTTTTTCAACACTGTACGGTTTTTATGCGGAGCTGTTGAGCTGTGGATTTAGATTTTTGTGATTTTTCAAACGTCACATTCTTCGCCAAACGTGTCAGAATGAATGTGATGCAAGTTTTTTTTTTTTTTTTTTTTTTAGAGCAAAAACATACAACCTCCCGTTTTCAGTAACTGTAGCCTGGAGGAAGGGGTAATAAACTGGAGACCAGTGGGTCCCTACTGTAGTTTAATGCAAGTGTGTGCGGAGGGGGGGCAGCACAGGGAATCCCTGTCTACTTCTTTAACCTTTATTTAACCAGGATATCCCATTGAGAGCAAGATCTCTTTTCTAGGGAGACCTGCAGCAGACATTGTGCCCTGAAGCTACAGGATAAGACATCTAGACAAATACACACACGGAAACACACTCATGTATGATTAAATAAAACTTCTAGACTCGATACCTCAATCCTGGATTGTATGTTCAGACGGGCAGCATGGTTTTGGACTGTAACAGTATTTAAAATGTCTTATTGTCGAGTGCAAGTCCATCTTTGTGCAGTTTTGCCACCCGTCTTATCCTTTTTAAGAAGACCTGAATCGAAGGACGGGAAGGAAGGGACAGAAGGAAAAAAATGTCAATTACAATTACCAATAATAATCATTATAATTAAGCAATCACTTAATAGGAAATCAAATTATTGTGGGGGGTGACAGTGGGACAGAGGGACGTCCCGTGGGACTGTATTAATTTCTGTTCTTTTATTTGGCCGGAGAACTTTCCCCTTATTGTCTTTTCTTGGTTTTTGGGCTGGGAGGGGTCGTCGAGAGGGCTTTATTAACTGGTAGCCTAGGGTGGTGATATTTTTGGGGGGATGGAGGAGGGGAAGGGGTTCGGAGGGATATGTATTAATATTAATACAATTTTGGGATGAGGAACAGGAGGAAGAGGGGCGTGCGGGGCGGGTGAGGTAGGGGAGCAAAGGCAGTCACGGATCCACAAAATCACCCCCCCCCCCTTGTCTCGGTCTTCTCCCCCCTTTTCCTCCTCTCAGCTCTTCTTCTGTGGGCATCAGCACTGGCAGGGCTGTTTTGGAATCAGAAGTTCAGTTTAACAGTCAACAGGACAAGAGGGAGAACCCCAAACACACAAATGCACACATTTAGGGTTAGCACACTTGCTCCGGTATGCAAAGAGCTGCCTAATAATAGCTGGGCAATGTTTTTCACAAGGTCCCAGAGGATGGCCGTGTGTGTGTCTGTGTGTGTGTCTGTGTGTGTGTGTGTGTGTGTGTGTGTGTGTGTGTGTGGTAAAGCTATTTGGCAGTGCACCACACAGACACACAAGTGTGCCTGTTTAGCAGTTTCCTCTCCAGAGGCTCCTGGCAGTGTGTATGTGGCCATTCCAAGGCTTCTCCCCATGTCTCTTAATTAAGGCACTCGTCAGACAGAGACCAGCTGGGCCTGGTCTGGCCTAGCTGGCACTCACCATATTTCAGTCAGTCCAGCCCTTCCCTCGTCCTCCTCACTTCCTCCTTTCTACCCCTTGCGCTCACTTTCCCTTCATCCTCCCTGTTCCATCTTCACTTCCCCGCCTTTGTTGCTCTTTTATTACCACTTCTCCGTGTTTCTTACTCGCTGTATATTGATGCTAATACTCTCGACGTGTTTACAACACATGTACGCTTAACTGCTTGACCTTTCCATCACACCTGCCTTCAATAAAGCACTAATTAGGAGTCCCATTAGGATCCAAGAGCTTGCCAGTTAATAGGCCCTTAAATACCAGGCTTTAGGTGTTTGCTGCTAAAGACTTAAGTAGTTGTCAGGGGAGGGAAGTGCCAACTCCTAACAGATCAAATGTTAGTATTTCTGCTCTGACAGATTAAGGTAGTGTAAAAGGAAGAGAGCCAGTATCTGCAAAGGGTACGGGGCTCCTATGGGTGTTGGAAGTCTTTGAAAATGCTTGAATTTTAATGTGGCTTTTTCAAGGTTTTTTGCTTGGGTTTAAAAAAAAAGAAACTACTTGAAATATAGATTGCACAGGATGCCAGGTATGCTTACAAACAGGTGTTTGTTGTGCTTTTAATTGGGGAACTTTTGTTCAAAGCTATCACAACTAACTCTATTTGGTTGTGTATAACATTATAACGTCATTGAATGTGATGAAAGAGAAATAGCCAGTTTATTGTATGCTATGTATATATAATTACTATGGCTTTGAGGAGCTGCAAAAGCTTTAAAATGCGTTATGAAGTGCTTGAATTTGATTTTGGCAAACTGATAATGATGATTGTTGATGAAATGTCTGAAATCCTCGTTTTCCATTTTCAATTTATTCTTTACTCATATTTTTGGGATGCGTTCACTGCTTGAAATCTGAGTGAAAATGGAGACCGAGGGATGTTGCGGATTTTGATTGGCAGTCTACTGTCATGCTTGTTGGATGCAGCTTCCACGGCCACATCTCTTTTGAAAAAAGCGCGATCACAGCCTCACGTGTGCTGAGACATAGCTTGTTGTGTCTGACGCTGTATATTTCAGAAAAGAATAGATTCATGTGATCAATGCATTCATGAGCGGAAGTTAATTCATCATCGTGATTTCTGGCTCAGATGTGGGGTGTCTCAGAAATTCGACATCGACGTGCATCCATACGCGCCCTCCACCTTTCTTCCTCCTAACCCATCAGCTCCACCCCTCCCTCCATCCATCCCATCTCTTTATTCCTCCACTCCCATTCCCAACCATCCTTCCATACAACAAGACCAAGCCCTGGTTACGTGGCTGTTGCTATGCCGGGCTTGCAGGGTCAGGATTCATGCTATAGGCTTTCCTGTGCTAATCCATCTTGTATCTGGGATCTGTTTGAGGGGTCACACAGCTGACAGTGAACACTGTCCTCAGTCTGCATATTCACGCCTTCTGAATGGGCTTGATGTGTCTAAATGTGATGGACAGTGGTAATCACCAGGGCAAATCTCCTTTGCTGGCTAAACGGCCCAGCATCAGTATGACTGGTTGTCCTTGCACTTCTCTGTACCTGGTTTATAACATTATGTGTCTGTGAATGAAGTTCAAGTCTTTGCCCGTGCACGCATTCCTGTGCATTAGCACACCTAGGCCGCCCCTTTATCCGGGGGATTATGGTTAAATGGAATGCTGAGATTCTGGCGGCGAACGACCGATAAAGCCGAAGTCGGCGTTGGGAGAGAAAATTAATTATTGAGGATAAAATCAGAGCGAAGGAGATAGTTACCAACTCGTCGGGGAGTTTAGTCATTGATATTTCGGCGCAGGCTTCCAGACAACAAGCAGAGTTCATCACACCCTTAATGTGAGCCTTGTTTTGTGTGTCTGCAAGAGTGTGTGCACATCTACGAGCAGGGCTTTGCAAACTTTTAAAGGTTTTCATTCGAGATCCACAAATAGAAAAGCTTTTGGGTTTTTAAACAGCCTTTACGAACTGATTTAGCTTTTTTCCCCTGCGGATCAGAGTCTCCCACAGCTCCTGGTCTCCTTATACATGTTAATCCCATATTTGTTTTTTCAAACATCTAAACAATCTAAACAATCTCAATGGATTAAAATTTATTTTTTGTCAAAGTTAGTCGAGATAACATAAAATATTTTGATTCAGATTGGATGAAATAACCCTTCAGAGAACGCATGTTTGATCAAAGGTGGGATTCAAAATTTCCATCACCATTGATTTAAATAATACTGTCAAACAGCAAATAAGACGTCATTTTTATTAAAACTAGATTCCAGTAGTGCTATAGATTTAAATTTCTCTTTGTGTGGCCTTCAGATATACAGGCCTTAATGAATTATTTTTTTCTAAAAAAATAGTTTAAAGTAAAATGCCTAACCAACTGTACATTTTCAGAATACTGTGAATATCTCTTGGTATTTTTGTGTGAAACAGGTCAATTGTTTAGAGGAGTTTTCCATTAAAAAACTTTGCAGTACCTACATAAAACAGGAACACGCTATCAGCACAGAATGATTTCAGTACACATAAAATATCTTGGCTCATTCTTAAATCATTTTAGTTTAGTGCCCAATTTACCATGTATATTACACATTGATATGTGAGCCTTTATTTCCTTCTTCTCTGGTTTTGACTTCATATTTTTATCTTTTGGTTTAAAATCCTTGTGCCAAACCGTTGAGTGTCACTCAGAAGCAGTTTTGATGAGAATAAATGTAAATGACTATAAAGGCATCACAGCACTCTTCATCCTTTTTGTCACACACTGGCAAACTAAACTACAATCCCGATTCCAGTTCGCTATTTTCCGGTGCTATAGAATGAAAACGGTAAAATAAAATGAAGCCGTGGTTTCCCTTTTCTGTGTGCTAAGCGGACACTGTCACAAATAATCTGTGAACAAATAACCTTCCCTAACCTTACAGGACTTTCAGTATCCTCACAGATTTCTGTGTGTGCACTTGTGCAGCTGTGTGCGTGCGTGCGTGCAGGTGAGCGCATTTTTGTCCTCTGAGTGCAGACTGATCAATAGTAATTGGGTTGAGTGTCTCAGGCCTGGTTCTCTCCTTTGTACCGTGGGCCTTTTGTAGGCTGACACAGGGCCAGAAGAGAAAGGGGACAGGGGGTAGAAAGAAAAGGAAGAAAGAAGTGGGGAGACGGAGAGAAAATGGAGGATGTTTGCAAGTCGACGAGCATGACCGACTCTCTCAACCAAATCTCCGGATATTTATTCAGCATTACTCACTAATCTAAAAAAAATCTTCCTCCCTCTCTGTCTCCCCTCTTTTCTCTTCACACTGGAGGGATGAAGTGTGTGTGTGTGTGTGTGTGTGTGTGTGTGTGTAGGTTTACAGCGAGGGCATACTGTAGGATGAGGTGTGATAAAGCGGATAACTTGTTAAGATGTATTAACAGGCCTCGCACTTCTCCCTCGCTTTCTCCCCGTTGCTTACAAACACAAACACACTCCCAGAGTATCTCTCCATCCTCCTCCCTCGCTATTCTGTCTCTTTTATGACTTCCATAAAAGCGACGTGTGTTGAGTGAGGGCGGTGAGCTCCAGCGGTATTAGCAGGGAGGCATTAGGCATAAACTCTAAGGTATATTAAAGCAACGGCCCTGTTGTTCATATAAACACGCCAATTCAATTTAGCCTGCCCCACGGGGAATGGGATTTCAGCAGCTACCGAGAGCAGGAGCAGCAGCAGCAGCAGGAGGAGGAGGAGGAGAAGGGAGGGAGGGAGAGAGGGAGGGAGGAATGAGGTAAGACAAGAGGAGGAGGTGGGATGAAGGGATCTTGGGCAGCAGCAGGAAGAGGGAATAAAGGAAGAGCGGGTGAAGAAAAAGAAAAAGAGAGGTCGGGCAAAAATGTGGCTACTTGCAGGAATTCATTATTGTTGTTGCATTTACTAAAATGACGTAAGAACCTGTGTGTTTGCCTGTGTGTACATGAGAGTGTGCAGTGGTAAGCACCGCGCGCACACACACACACACACACACACACACACACACACACACACACACACACACACACACACACACACACACA
>JAOWBC010001255.1:25682798-25693143 GCA_028566105.1 Hypoplectrus providencianus | reverse complement strand
GTGTGTGTGTGTGTGTGTGTGTGTGTGTGTGTGTGTGTGTGTGTGTGTGTGTGTGTGTGTGTGCGCGCGTGTGCGCGCACGCCATCACTGGGTCCGTTTATCTGCCGTGAGTGTATGTGTTGCCTGCCTGCACCTGGCCCTCAACTAACAAACTCCTCCAAACCACACAGTATAGACCACAAAGCCCCGGGGTATTTACTGAGAAAGTAAGATACTGACACACATGGACACACAAATACCCCCCCCCACACACACACACACACACTCACTTCTACAAATATATATGGAGAAGTAATTGGGTAAAAAAGCTATCCACAACATTTTCATCTTGTCTGTGTCACATGGTTTTGAAGACATTTTTGCCCAACAGTAATATTTACACGGACAGATTTGCATGGGAGAACAGATTTAGTTGTACAACTCTTTCTCAGTCTCTCTTTCTCTTTCACTCACCCACTCAAACGCCTACAGACACCCTGCTTTTACCTCCTGCTTTTGCATACTGCTTTACAGCATGGGGTCCTTTTCCCGCAGACCCACCTGCTTGCCTCCTTCCTTCTTTATCGTTTTTTATCTTGCACATGCAAAAATACCACATTTCACATCCAAGCACACCATCACTGGTTGGTTTGGTGTTTAATGATTTCTGTCTGATAGTTGGGGTGTAAAAATAGATAACTTTATATTTTGATGTACATGTTTACATCAGCCTAAATTGCTGATGTTGTTTATGTTTCCCTTCATTTCCCAGAATGCCTTTAAACAAGCCCAAAAGACCAGGTGTGAACTTGCTCCTGTCTGTTTAAGATGGGTGTGTGCATTGCATCATTTCTCTGTGTCAGATTTGATTATTGATTGTCTGGTTCAAATGGAGACTGTCGTCAGAAGTCATGTTTTTTTGTACTCTGAGGGAGTGATTCCAAAATACTATTTTAATTGTTTTTTTTTAATAATTTGCTAAAAAAAATCTTTAACACCATTGGAGCAATATTGTTATTGATACTGCTTACTGATGCTCTTGTTCATGCTACTACAAAAATAAATAAGGAGATAAGAATAAAATGTAACAGTTAAGTGTTTTGTCATCCTTAGTGAACATTTAGGTGATTTAAAATGTCAGGTATTTTAGCATGAATAAATGTTACAATTATACTAAAAGCAGCATCTTTTTGTCCAGGAGCATCAGGATTTGGTACCAACTTAGTGCTGGCTCTACATACCCCTCCCTAATAACAGCAATATAGAATACTTGGAAGATAAATATTAACCCAGATATAACACATTATGTATTATCTTGCCTGAACAAGATATCAGTATACAGTGGAACATGCCCAGTGTCAAGGTTGCTATTTTCAAATAGGTTTTGTGGTCCAACAGACAAATCCCAAAGGTATTCAATTAACAATGAAATATAACTGAGAAGAGCCCAAACAAATTCTGAGGCTGAAACCCGCAAAAACATTGTTATTTCTGGATGACTAAACTGTCTAATTAATAGATTTTTAAAATGTATAATTGTTTCTTTTTGTCATTTTTATTTAGGTTTTCAGTAGAGGGCAAAGCAATATGGAAAAAAATCAGATGGCAACATATTTTTTACAAACTGATTTTACTTGATATTGCTTTTACAACCATGTTAAAGAGGTGACTTTTGGCTTTCACAAAACATTACCACAATGAGATTTTGGATAAATAATCATCAGACAAAAGACAACACTTATGCTATATTACCATATCCAAAATCGAAGACAATTTTCGACCATTTGAGAGTAATGATACAATAATATTACCTAGTAATGTTTTGGTACTCCACTCTGCGTGTTTGAACTCAACATGGTGGTGTTTCCAGGTGATGAAGAACCACTTTTACCATTACTCCCCAGTGACACAGTAAAGAGACAGAAGACGAGGACAGTAGACAAAAAAGGAATGGGAAAGGAGGCAGTGCTGTACAGTGAGGAGGCCATGGATGGATGGAGAGCGGTCAGCGGAGGCAGGAAGGGCAGTGCGAGTTGAGCGACCTGCTGTCCATACACAGGCTGCTTTAATGCATGTAAAGATCATGCATAAATGCGTGCATTTAATCATACAACACACACACACACACACACACACAAGTCACAGAGACTTTTTCCTCCTGTCAGGATCTGCTGTGCTGGGTTAAGACCAGAGCGCCACCCTATGGCTTCTGCAGGAAGTGCAGGCTCTCTCTATAGCCAGAAGGCATGTTTGCAGTGAAAAATAACCTCTTTTAAGAATAAACTGAAATGGGTCAAATCCTTATCAGTACTTTGGTGTGACTTTTTGTTATGTTTTTACCAGCTGTTTATGTAGTGTGTCAGAGGGAGAACGGAGATAAGGTGCTATTAGATTCAACATAATTCACCTACATAGAAATGTGCTCTGTATGGACAGAGACAGAGAGGGGAGGACGGCTGGATAGGGGTGAGAAGTGTGTTGTTGAAACAGCTTCAGAAATATGGGAGGAGAGAGGGAGACAAGGAGGGGTTGAGTGTATGAACGGGGAGAGAGAGACAGGAGAGTGTGTGTGAGCACACAGCAGCTGATTGGTACAGGTATATCAGTGTGTGAGCATTGATTGGCCTCTCTTTAGATAGGAGTGGTGACACCTGTACGTGTGTGTGTTTATTGATCGGCACCTCGGCCCACAGCGGTGCATGCGTGTGTGTATCGAGCGGATTCTCACATCACGTTGGTATCAGTGTGTGTGTATCGATCTTGTCCTCAGGGACAGGTGTGTGCGTGTGTGTCTGTGTGTGTCCCTCGGGGTGCCCATAAAAAAACAGTCTGTGACCTTTTTGTTCACCACAGAAATTAAGCCGTTTTAACTCCCCTGCCTTCGGTGTCCCTCTTCCTCACCTCACTGCCGTTTAATTTAGTGTGTTTTATAGCTTTTTGTTTCACCGTCTTTCTCCAGAAGGTTCTTTGCTGTATGCCCGATTCACACGTGCCTTTGTTAGCCCAAGGTTAGGACGTTTTTGCTGC
This sequence comes from Hypoplectrus providencianus, assembly GCA_028566105.1. NCBI lineage: Eukaryota > Metazoa > Chordata > Actinopteri > Perciformes > Serranidae > Hypoplectrus > Hypoplectrus providencianus. The sequence goes on along the minus strand of JAOWBC010001255.1, from coordinate 25,690,137 downwards.
TTAAGTCCCCCTCTTTTCAGAAAAGAAAATACATTTACATTTCTTTAGGGAAAAAAAAAATATGAATTACTTTTTAACAAAGTAGGCCCCTTGAGTTTGTCCATGTGACATTAAAGCCCATAATACACTATGTGCTTTAAAATGTTAAATATTTAATCTAATTTAATGGCCTTACTTCCTCTTCTTTTGGATTGACTGGACATTTTCACAAAAATTACTAATTGTCATTTAATATTGCATGTAAGGCTGCAACTGACAGCAATTTTTTAATAAAAATTAACATGAATATTGTTCTCACGATTCATCATTTGGCCAACAAAATTTTAGAAAATAAATATCCCAGTTTTTTAGAATCCAAGGTAATGTCTTTTGAAATATCTTGTCAGTCCAAGTTTATTTTGTTTAATATGATGTAAAACAGAGAAAACAAGAAACATGTGGATTTGAGAAACTGAAAACATCTTTTTCTGACATTTTTGCATGAAAATTTCTCAAACTATTGTTTCATTATTGTTTTGCAAATATTGGTCCTCTGAATGACTCATCTCTGTTGCTCTTCTTGCAAATTACACAAAAATATTTTGCAAACATGGCAAACCTGCCTGTTTGTGTAAGGTACATTTATTTAGATAATTAAATTTGACTGAATATAAGTTTAAACCTATGAAAAAACGTTTTTTTTTGTGATTTAGACTTTTTATTTTAAAGGGACAGCTATTGTGAAATTCACATTATTTAATTTATTCCCTAAATTATGTACTGAATGTTCAGAGTAATATTAAAAAGCATGTTTTATGTACTTATTCACTTCTTACTTTGTACTTACTTACATTGTACTTTATTTGGCTCATTAGTTAATACTTCTCCATTTTAAATAGAAACACCAAATATATCCCTGTATCAGAACATGATGTTGACCACACTGTTAATGTTCATCAGGTTTATGTAAGATATTGTGCACAAATTAGGGCCAAGGAAAATGTTGTTCTGTCACTTCACCAACCAATGGGAATACAGAGAAACTAGAATTTTTGAGCCTTTAGAAAATATTTATTGTATTTTGGCGAAATTTTTCATATAAGGGTCTCCAAACACACATGAATCTTTGTGTATTTACTCAGGAAAATCTCTGTGATTGATTCTAGGACATCATGTTCCAGGTTTGTTGTTTATCCCTCTGACTTAAAAACAAAACAAAGCAACAAAACCAGCTACAAAATTAGCTTTTAGTACATTCCTGGTGTGATATTAGCAAGATGTAACTGGCTGTCTGAAACCTTCCAGAGCATTGAGCCTAAACTGAAACACTCATTGTCCCCAATAAGCACACTCAGGTCACCAGGTACAAAACCCGATTCGATTCAAAAAATGTTTTCCCTCTACAGATTTACAATTAAAAGAAGTAGAGCATCTGTTCACAAATGTTTTATTGTGTTTAATACAGATGATGAGCACAGAGTGCATTCTTCCAACCTCAACCAGTTTCACTTCAGCAGTTGAACTGGCCTCAGGTTAGTCAGGCAGCTGTCGGCTCTTTTCAGCACGCTGTGTTAGAGTGCCATCCGGTGGTTGAACAGAGATCTGCACTCAGTGAAGAGGGGAAGTTTTAAAACCCCATCATTTTCAGGGCCACTCACTGTGGCCTTGTTTTTGCAATGTAAGTCCTGCACTTATCTGTAAAATCAAATATATTTTGTGCAGTATAATACCGTTCAATAAAGGGAAAACCATGGAAATGTAATGTATTTTATATAATGTATATAAAATAACTGGGATAAGAAGATATCTGCAGAAAAATGGGAACACTACTGCTTTGCTGAGACTATTTTTACAACATCTACTTATCTACTGTGAGTCCTTCATGTGCTGAGGAGCAATTCAGTGTTTACAGATGTGCTCAGTGCTGTTTATCTTTGACAGAATTTAAACGAGATGTGCAGAATAAGGTATTATTTGAAAATTCTGACAGTTTTAAGCTGTGATTTGGTTAATTCTCCTTGATGGAAAATTAATTCACATCATTTCATTTCATGGATCACAAAAAAACCTGACATCTGTCTTCACACTTTCTTGCCATGATAAATGACATTACGTTTCAGATAGTTATTATAATTATTCTTATGAAAAAATACTTAATCTGCAGACAGGAGGTATGGTTTATTAGCTCCTGTATACTTAGGTTTTATATTTGTGAATAACATCAGTGGTGTCATTTAGAAAGTGACATTTAAGAGGATTATTTCTCAGCACATGTAGAATCGAGGAAATAATAGAAATTAGACAAAAATGTGTGTTTTCTTTCTACTAGTATATGTCAAGTGATTACAGAATCATACTGACAATATTACATAAAGACTACCACTGGAAAAATAAAAGACAAAACATAAAGCCAGTTTACTAAATTACACATTGAAGGTATCAATGATGAGCGGATGGGAGGTTAATGCGTTATATTGTAGTCCCAACATTATATGAGTGAAGCAGGGATAAATATGTAGCAGGATTGCTATAAAACTCTTGTCAACATTCATCCTTAAGGCAGCTCATTCACATCTCTGCCCCCTTTCTCTTACAAATCCTCACAAAATAGTCAAACCTCTCAAATTACCCATAATTCACATAGTAATGAGCCATACAGCTTCTTCTTCTTCTTAACTCTTCTGTTCTTTGTGCTGAACTTGAAATCGCAGGTTTAAGGTTCAACCTTTGTTCCTGTTCTCATCCCGTCCTTCCCGCTGTCTGGCTGACCTCTTTTTTTTCCCATTCCTCTCATAAGAATGGGCTCAATTCAAACAGCGTTCTGTAAAAATCCTTTAAATCCACATCTATTCACTGAGCTGTTTTTGCTGTCTCATCATTGTACAGTACAGAGTCTCCAGTGTTCTCACCTCCGCCACGTCAAAAGCCTCTCGACCCTTTATTCTCCCTCAGATTGAGACACTGACGGCACACGAGCATTTGTAAAAGGAAATGGCTTTTGTATGTTTTCACTCTAGTTCTGTTAATACCGAGCAGCCATGGGGGCAAAGAAAGTGCTGCAGGTTAAAGTCATTTGGGTGGTTCAGTCCATGCAGGAGAAAAGGCACTTAATGCAAGTTCATTGGAATGCAGTACATATCTTAGTGTTTCGCGTTAAGTGTATGGTTAAAATATTAATAAGCACAATGCACATTAATAAAAGTTAGCTGATATTTAACTGCAGTCCTTTGATGAAATGCTGTGAAACCAGTGCAGTGATGGTTAAAATGTGCAGACAGAAGACAGAAAGAATCCGTAAAGAAATGATCAGATGAATGATCCATTATCGACAATGCACAAGCAACAGTAGTAAAACAATTCACTACTCAATACTTGTATTCATGCAAGCAAGAAACAAAAACCAACAGAACAAAATGATACTGATTATTGCCCCTTTTTTGACACAAGAAAACACAATTAGCAGTAGGACATTAAATACATCAAATCATGATGGAGATCTTGATGAAAATGTTAAAGGATGCAGTAATATAATTATAAAATTCTGATGTGACACAATGAGCTCATAATTCTTGTAGCACGGAGTTAAAAGCCACAGCTAGAAAAGCTGAAAATATCTGCGAATATGTCCAAAAAAGAAGGTGAAGTGAACATCACCAACAAAGCAAAGAAAGAAGTGGAGTGAACCTTGGGCACAATTTGACATTTTGGAATGGTTCAAAAAGTTAACAACACAAACTGCATACAAACAATTACTATTCCAAGGTTACTTTAACAGTTTGTTCATTTGTTAAAGTCTTACATGGTAATCTTAGCGAGCTACATGATCTGGAAAAAAAGGAATAAATAAAATAAAGCCAAAAACATGACCTCATTGATGGAAGTAATAAGTCTGAATGCTTCAGGTGAAAATAACGGCTTATGAAAATAAATAGAAATCTGAAAATGCCGACAGTAACGACCTCACATCCAGTCTGTCGTCCTGTATCTGCTCAGGGAGACGGAGTCGCCTTATTTGGGGTTTTTGGTACAGGTGTTTTCACATACACTACCAAATGTACATGCATAACCATAGGAATGTACACACAAGCTCACACACACACACACACACACTCACACACACAGGTGCGGTGTTATCAGAGGTCTTGCAGGCTTTGCAGGTCTTTGTGCCTTTCCGCTTAGCTGGATGGTGTCGATTTTAGTGCGTGTTTGTGTGAGTCCCTGGAAGTGTGTGTTTGTGTGTGATTTGCTGGCTGAGATGTAAAATCAGGGTTTAACATCGTGACCAGGGCACAAGAGTCCATCTCTATATAGAATATCCAAATCCCTGTCTCTCATGTATATATGTGTGTTATCTCTGTCTAATTGCTGGGGATGAAGTGGGCAACATATTTCCATAAACACACTGACGACACTAAAAAGAAGCCTCTGAACTCGGCGGTGAGGGTTTAGAATAGGAGTGGAATAACTTAGACCCAGATTTGAATAGATTAGCTTGTATCCCCTGTTCCGCCTTCCACGGTGTGACCAGATTACCTCCAGTCGCTGCCCCAAAAGGGGGCTTTTTCCCTCCAGAGGTGGCAACACCCACCGCCGGCTCACCCCTGCATCACATTATCGTTACATTCCAGGAGCACTCTCGCTCTAAAGAGAAAATCAGGACTCCCACTGATTGTCTTCAGACTGATTGACTGACTGACGGGACGAGATAGGAAGCGCCTCTGGGAATTCTGTGTGAGTCCTTCCAGGGCGCGGGGTTACGGCTTCGGTCTGAGTCTTTGTGAACTGGCAGACACAAAGAGGGCAGGAATCACATCTGGTTATTTGGAGGACCCCCCCCTCTCCTACTCTTCCCCTCGCTCGTCTCCCTAACTGCACACATGCACACCTTCACGTTAAACAGTCTCCTAAGACCCGAAGAGTTTCTCGATCATAAGCGAGAGCAGACAGTATAATTAAATTTGTTTTAATTTTGGACTTTTGCACAGTTCAAATTCCCAAATGATGAGTAGCTGCTCTGTAGTTCATTTATCATTTTTTATTCTACTAGTAAAGATGCTCACCTTACAGCCATTTCATAACCGTCTAATTAACCCTCAGTGTTCGCCTACTATGTGCATACTGGCATGTTGCACACACACGCACCACACGGGTCTGTTTGTTTTGGTGTGAGCCCAGTAGTCTTGTGTTGTTTTCTGAGGCTGTTTTCGATGATAAAGCATGCAGAGTCGGTCCCCTGTGGGTCCAGTAACGTATGCAAACCTCTCCCCATTGCTGCAATAACATATGCAAAACAGCGCCGCTGGCCCCGGCCCCCATGCTCCCACCACCCGTTACTGTTTTATCCCACCCCCTCTTCTCTAACACACACACACACACACACACACACACACACACACACACACACAAGCCTGTTTGCTTCTCGGATTGTGTTTGATAACTATGTGTGTGTGTGTTCCTTCAGATTGTAGTCTGTAACAGTCTGAGCTTTGTGTTGGCCAAAGGATTATCACAGCTTTGCCACCAGCAGCTAAGGCAAGGAGCAGAGGAGAGCGGGGCTTAAAGAGACACAGTGTATGTGTCGGGACAACTGTGGGAAAACACGGCTGTGCGTGTGTGTTTTTGACTGAGAGAGAGAGAGAGCGCTCATGTGTCTGTGTGTGCATGCATGAGAGGCCACGGATGGCTGGTTGTCTGTGTCCACCCAGCGAAGCCCTTAGGACCTTCTCCAACACACACATACACACACGCACAGCTCTTAAACCGTCAGTTCTCTTCCAGCTTCAGTCCAGGTTTTTGTCTGACTGGCAAAGTGTCTCGGAACAGCTCCAGAAGCTCTTCATGTCATATCAGCAGGAAGTGGATCAGACTCACATCTGCGGGCTCTGCTCTCCGGGGGCCGTTAGTTAAACATTTTAAATGCAGCCTCCCATGCTGGGAATTGTCTGTCAGTCAAGTCTATGAATGGAAAGGTTAGCACATGTAGATCTGAGTGATCACTTTCATTACACACAGCAAGGTGTTTCTTCAGCACAGTTTGTGGGTGTTTGTTAGCAGGATTTTGACAAATATGACATGATTTTTAGGAAACAGAAGAACACCTTTTTGGAATCAATTCACAGAGTGGATACACATTAATTTTTCAGTTTTTCGACAGTTTGATATGATTTATGTCACAAACACTTAAATACATTTTAAAAATGAATAATAAAGACTTCACCTATATTTGTTGATATGAGAAGGTAAGCCAGTCTTCTGTTCATCATTTAACCATTTAAACACAAACGTCTCTCCCCTTTTGTGTGCACATATTTGTTCTACATAATTAATTTCTTCCAGGAAAAACTTTTACCCCATCTTGAATTTGTACTTTTGCCTTTGGATATGGATGGAAACAATTTGTAAGAACTAATTTCAAGTATAATCCGGCCATAATATATAAAACTTTATACATTATGAACAAAGATAACAAAGACATAGTAAAAGTGATTACAACTGAGCTACCATGTTGCATTTTTTGAGGGGTTAGGGTTAACAGATAATGTTGCTTGTTACATTTCAGAGCTCCTTAATGGTGTCAACATTTGTTTAAATCAACTCCTGTCTGCCAGCGGTTTCCACTGTGACCCCAAAATGTTTAAGACACACAACCAATATCTAGCTCAGTGCCAAGAGAGTTGAAGCTTAACTTCAAAGATAAACCGTATTTTAAAAACCATCTACTAAAAAAATGTCCTCTGTAATATTGACTTTGGCTGCACAGCCAGACTCTCTCTAGGACTCTTCTCCAAACCCCTGAGAAAGCAAGAGAAAGACACCAAACTGATATGATCCCGCGGGCCCTCGCCCTGTTAGCAATTTAGATGCCCCCGATAAGAGCGGCGGATGAAAACAGAGAGCAGGAATGAGAGAGGGATGAAGCTTCATCCACTTAATTAATATTGTATGAGGCAGACAACTCCTCGCATGCACACACACACACACACACACACACACACACACACGCCAGGTTTGCAGACAACTATCACAGGTTGATGGGAGAGTAGGAGGAGATTTCATTTCTTCTTTTTGCCCTCTCTGTCGTGCTTTCATTCATTCTGTCTATGTGCTGGATCAGAGTGTGTGGAGATAACACAAGCCCAAGGTCAGGGAGGGAGAGACAGAGGGAGACCTACAGCCAATTTACATGAAAGATGAATGGGAAGAGGGGCAGGAAGGGTGGAGGTCGGGGGGGGGGCCTGAGACGGGGACTGTGATCTCCTTAGGGTGCACATGTGCGTGTGTGTTTGTGTGGTGTGTGTGTGTGTGTGTGTGTGTGTGTGTGTGTGTGTGTGTGTGTGTGTGTGTGTGTGTGTGTGTGTGT
>JAOWBC010001255.1:25642428-25670025 GCA_028566105.1 Hypoplectrus providencianus | reverse complement strand
ATATAGCGAAAGCGAAAGTTCTTAGTATTACGAATGCTTAGTGCTTAGTATTACGAATGGCCAGTTTCAGAAAAAATATTTTTATATGCCGTAGTATTCATATTCATATATACATAATAAATGTCAATATACGTGTCACTTTAATGTTGCATCTTGTAGTATAGTTATCTGCAAATAATACGAGGGGTGCACCATGACCGATACTGACCTGATATCCGACCCTCAAATAGCCGGATAAGGTATTGGTGATAATAGTACGAATGATATAATTATTGTAATACTAATGACAATTGTTTGATAATATTATGGCCTATTCAATTTTACTGCCTTTACATTTTCAGTATTTCTTATGCCAGGTTGATTAATTAATGATTACAGTTAATTTATAGTTTGACCTAGAAATTTAGTTTGGTTGAACAAAATGTGAAATTTGTCACCATTGAAAACAATGAATGGATATTTTATATTTATAACCGTGTATTATTATGGATCAGTTTCCCAATGAAGTTTAGCTTTTTACCTTATGATTATGACCAAATACTTTACTTTCTTTAAGGAAACTTCCTAGTCCTATGATTTTATTCTGTAAAAACATTAATGAAATATAAAAGCTTCATATTGCACTTTTCCTCTCCCTTACAGTTGTCCTCATCATGAATTTACTGCATACAGATTGATGGACTGATCAAAAGTAATTTCATAGAGAAATGGCTCACGTCACACAATGTTAAAGCGCACACAGATGTGTAATCAGACTAACGTGCATCCGGTCATCTGACCAACACAAACCAAGTCATTCATGGTCTCGAAGACACATGGAACGTCACTTATCAGGTCACATTGGAAAATGGGTGCTAGTTAATTAGTGTTAACTTAATTGTGTTAGAGCAATTTGCTCAGTGGTCTTTTTGAAAAGGAAGCATCATATGGACCCACTTGCTTAAATTCCTTGGTAAAAGGTTTGCTTCATGCGGAACGAGCATGTCACCATGAAATGTAACATAGTTGACAAAGTAAAATCTGTGCATTTTAACAATCACAATGCACACAGTCTGATTTAGGAGCAATTAATCAATGAGTTGACTGAAAGAAAGTTATTTATTTCTGTTTCACTTTATTAGTTTTACAAGGACAACAAATTTAAACAGAGAAATGCCATCATTGCATAAGTTATTTATGGTTAGGATTCCTGTAGTGTTCAAGAGGGTTTTACTGGAGGCCAAATTGTTAACAGAAATGTCCTTCTTCAATTTATATGATTATATGTTGAAAGTACAGCATAAACTCTTGTGTGTATGTCATTAGACTTTATTTCAAAATATAAACTGTAACTTCACTGCATAACAGAAAAAAATAAGAAGTTACAAGCCTTTTTAATTTTCAGTAGAAATCAAAATGATATACTGCCCATCAGTACTCCAGTTGTAGGTAATATCCAATGAGGTAATTCAGTGTAATACGTTTCTGTAAATGTTAGATTTGTTTCTGTGTAACAAAATATGGACTTTTTTTTTTTTCTTCCCTAGAACCCAAAGACAGTGTCAGTGGTGCAGGACATGGTGAAGGAAGGAGCCGTGGAGGCTTTGAGGAAATGTTTCTCGTCCAGGATGGAGTTTGGTACAGCAGGTCTGAGAGCGGCCATGGGCCCGGGCACGTCCCGTATGAATGACCTCACTATCATCCAGACCACACAGGTTAGTTGACAGAGAAACCATTATCACACATTAATTAAAATTCCATCAGTGTACATTAAGCCTGAATTTCTGTTACTTTCCCCTCTGACAGGGTTTCTGTCGCTACCTGGAAGACACTTTTAAAGACTTAAAGGAGCGAGGGGTGGTGATCGGGTACGATGCCCGGGCCCACCCGCCCAGCGGGGGCAGCAGCAAGCGCTTCTCCAGCCTGGCTGCTGCTGTGTTCACCAGCCGAGGGGTGCCGGTCCACCTCTTCTCTGACATCACCCCTACACCATTTGTGGTAATCACTAAAACTTCTCTAATTTCCTCATTTGGTTTTTTTTTTGACATTGCAGTAACAGTCACAGGTTATGTAATCGCTTAAAACATAAGTAGGATCTTCTTCTTACTTAAACATGCTTGACGCTGTGAACAGAAGCAGTTAAAAGGCGAGGGGGGTTGAAGGTTAATAACATAATTGCAGCCTAAGCTTGGGAGAGGAACAAACCTCTTAAGTCAGATCCGTTTGTCTGGTGGAATAGGTGACAGTTTGACAGAAGCAACGGGGCAAATTCCATTCCAAAAGTGCATGACCCCTTCATGTGTTGCAGGTTGCACAACACACATAGAATTCACAGTGTTATACTGACTTTACAACCATTCACAGGACTTTTTAACTATACAATATATATACTAGAACTTGACATGAGGTACTTAGTGATAGGTATACTCAGCAAAATCACTCTCGCAATTATTTTGCACTGTTTGAGAATTATCCTCCATCCATATTAAGGTGCCTAAAAACACTCTAGGTACGCATGTGCAGCTGCAAACAGGAAACAGATTGGCAACTGTGCAGCTCTTTGCTCAGTTGCAGAAAATAGTAAGAAGGAGGAACAGAGATTAGACTAAAACAGAATCCTGGAGTTTATATGTTAACTGAGGTCAACAGCTTTATAGATGTCTCTGTTTTAGGGTATATAGAGGTGCATATTAAAATGTATTTGTAAATGTACACTAACTAAATTCCTTTTCAACATGAGAGATATGGCACCATTGTTTCTCAATAAGATGGTGAAAAGTAAAACGCTGAGTCACTTGAGCTTCTCACAGTAATAAATGCTGACGCACAGACTGGAGTGTCCTACACACTTGTCCATTGGAATTTCACGGAAAATGTCACACTGCCTTCAGTATAAGAGAGCAAACACATTCAGCTGTTTGGTTATTGCTAGAAATTATATTACAGCTTTGATGTTGTCCTTCAATGACTGGTTCTAAACAAAAATAAACAGTTCCTGTCAGTAAACTGTATTTTACAATGGTCTTGTATGCTCTTTGAGTGGAAGTGACATATTTCTCTCCTGCTCCCTGCAGCCTTTCACAGTTTCACACCTGGGTCTGTGTGCTGGGATCATGGTGACAGCTTCTCATAACCCCAAACAAGACAATGGCTACAAGGTAAAGGCTTTAACCTACATATTAACTAAATTGCTTACATCTTCTTTACTTTTTGCTGAGATAGGCACAGCCTCCCCGCGACCCGGATTACCTGGATAAAGCGGTTAAGACAATGAATGAATGAATTAATGAATGAATAGTTTTTGACTGCGGCCCTAATTCGCATTTGAATGTTTTTAAATTGTAAACAGCCAGTGCACGCTGTCTGACTTGACTCTCTTATACTTCCTGTTGATAACGTTGTTTGACTTGACATCTATTTATCAAAAAGTGCAGAGTTGAAACAATTGGTTTATTTTACAAATAATTTATCAACAGAAAGTAGTTACTAGATATGTTGAGAAATGGTTAATGGTTTGAAATGTTTTAAAAGTAAGTAAGTAAATCAAAAAAATCCTGGTTTGAACTTCTGAAAAATATCCTGGTTTTCTTTGCTGGATCTTTTTTTACATAGAAAACTCTGTTTTTTGTTTGTTGATCTGATTTCTCAATTTATCACATATTGCTTATCTCTGTGTCTTTAGGTGTACTGGGAGAATGGAGCACAGATTGTGTCTCCTCATGACAAAGGTATTGCCAAGGCCATAGAGGAGAACCTGGAGCCTTGGTCTGAGTCCTGGAACACAGAAGAGGCCCTGAAAAGTCCCTTGCTAAAAGATCCCTATCAGGACATTCACTCACAATACTTCAAAGCCATCCAGACACACTGTTACCACAGGTGATGCATCGATTACTACCTACTGAGCAGAAAATACAACTAAAACAACTGGAATATGGAAGACAGTATTTAAAGCTACATAAACTTCACTTAATGAGTTGGTTATGATTGTGTGGTGCTATTTTACATTTCAAATACACACACAGATGAACACAAACTCTCACACAATAGTTGAAACGAGGTCAAACAAATGAAAACACGAGAAAAGAAAGTGTTCTGATTCCAGCTTCTTTCTGCACAGGGACATAAACAAGAGTTCAGAGGTGAAAATTGTGCATACATCTGTGCACGGTGTTGGCCACACCTTTGTCCAGTCAGCTTTCAAGGCCTTTGACCTTCAACCTCCATATGCTGTAAAGGAACAGAAAGATCCAGACCCTGAATTCCCCACGGTCAAATATCCCAATCCTGAGGAAGGAGAGGGAGTCCTGGTATGTTCTAAACATTCACATCTCAGGTAAACATGAATGAAAGGTGTGTGCTTTGAATGAATCTATAATGTGTGTGTGTATGTGTTTGTTTGTTTGTTTTGCAGACCCTGTCCTTCGCACTGGCAGAGAGGGAGGATGCCACTGTTGTATTGGCGAATGACCCAGATGCTGATCGTTTGGCCATTGCTGAGAAGCAGGAGAGGTTTGTGTCAGTGTGTATAAAGTGATGTTGATCTATCTTTTAATTATTGAAACATTATTTCTAAGGTTATATGTATAGTTTTTATTTATTTAAGTGGGGTTACATGAGGTTCTCCCTGCAACAAAACATATTTAAGCCACATAATAAAAAGATGACCTTAGGTATATTGGTCTCAAGTCATTACGAAGTCATTATGTCCGCTGTCTTTAAAGCCACCAGACTCTTTTGATAAAAACAGTCATTTTACCATATAGAATTTAGTTTATTTTAGTTGATTTGATTTGTGTAATTGTTTGACTTTGGGTAATCTTAACTAACCTTTGGAAACACAAAATACACTTTGAAACATTCAAACTATTTAACCTTGTCAGACATTCTTGCTATCAACAATGCAAAAGATTGAAAAAATTGAGATGATTACCTTAAGGTATTTGGTATTTGATGAAAAATAATCTACAGTTATGTCAGTTGACAGACAAGGACAAATTGAGTATCAGCAAAATCTCTTAGCCAGCTCACAGCATCTAAACTGGTGCTAGAGTTGTTGAGAAACATTACTAATGGTACTTAATGGAAATGCCTGTAAGGAAGGTAAGAAAGTAAATTTAGCCTACCAGAACTGCTTATCTGTATACGAGAATTTTCCAGAGTATAAATATTATTATGTCAGTTTTTCATATTGTTGTTATTAAATCAATAACATATCAGAATCATAGTGTAAAACCTATCATGTTTAATATTTGTGTTACTGTAGATTTGGAACTCCTTTTGACTTTCTTAAACCCTCAAAATATGAAGCTTAGATGGTATAAATGCTTTGAACAACAGAGACTGGTGATGAATAATGTTATATTTCTCTTTCTCTCTCTCTCAGTGGACAGTGGCGAGTGTTCAGTGGTAATGAGTTGGGAGCCTTGCTTGGATGGTGGATGTTCCTCTGCTGGAAAGAGCAAAACTCTGATGCAGACGCTGTGAAAAATGTCTACATGCTGGCAAGCACGGTCTCATCCAAGATACTGCGCGCCATCGCTCTTAAGGAAGGCTTCCACTTTGAGGTAACACCACAATACAGATGTGACACTTGGGAGCAGTGTGTCCTCTTGCAGATGCAATGTTTTTTGCTGCAAGAAGAGCACCCTAAAGTCATAGACCTGTAACAAAAATATTTGTATGTCAGTTGTTCCCCCAAATATTACCAATTGTTTCATGTGTGTCTACATGGTTAACAAAGAATGCAAAAAACAGAGCAAATCCTTGAAGAAACATATAAGTAACTGTATAATTTAACATTATATATCATACATAATTTAATCTAATTTCATTTTATTCGGCCTCCTGATCATTTGAGTTCAACAAGATTTTCCTTGTATTGGATTCCTTGTTCACCATTCAAGGTTAAAAAGGATGAGTAATGAATTTGAAAATTATCATTTTGGGGGTTAAGTATTACTTTAACTGCATTTTCTACTATATCAAGTTGTCTTTTTCGACATGCTTTTTGCAATACTTATTTCTCAGACAATGACACAATTTGGTAAAATAATGATGATACAGTTAAATGCACTCTCATATTTGACGGCTTCACCGTTGCAAATGTTGATGTGTTCATATTTCAAAGCAGACTTGACTGTGTACACAGGAAACACTGACAGGGTTCAAGTGGATGGGAAACAGAGCCAAAGACTTGTTGGACCAGGGCAAGACTGTTCTGTTTGCCTTCGAGGAGGCCATAGGTACAAAATCATGCACACACCGACACACAAACACATAAATGAATGGTCTCCACAAGCATAATGACAGGAAAATGGATCTGATTAATTGTTTGTGGCAGCATATTATAGGAGTTTATTCTTGTAATGATCTCCACAATGTCACAAGACATGTTGATATGATCAGCCTAAAAGTATTCATCTGATGTACCTTTATTTCCAGTTGGGTCAATTTAAGGCCAAGAACAAGTTAAGATAATTACAAGAATGCTTTACCAGCTCACAAGATCCGGACTGGGCTGAGGGCCATTGACAAATCTTTTTTGATGATTAAAAACTAAGTAAAAGAGTAAGAAGGGTGAAGAGTAAAAACGGTTACATTTCAAGGTAATCAGATCACTTTTCATTTAAATATTCAAAACTTTAAATTAAAACATATAATGGTAAAGTTTCCTCTGTATTATGTTAGTTCTGCCAACAAAACTTTTTTTGTTGTTATCTTCCTACATGTGCTTTTAAAGGCATGCTGCTGTATCAGACTGTGTGATGTTAGGTGTGAGGCCTGTTGTGTTTCATGTTGGTTATTGCAACAATGCCAGTAATCAATCAATTAAACTAAATTATTAAAATCAAAATATTCAGTTAAACCTATTGTTATATAGTTATATGAATTGAACTACTCTGACAATACATCTCATAATACTTGACAGCTCATCTACTGGACATGCATCTCACTTCACTGCTTCAGCCTCGACAACATGACATGTTAGTATAACCAGTACAGTTAGTATACACAGTCTAACAGTTTCTACTGTTCAGGCCAGAATTTGTGTTGTTTTTATTGTTTTTGGGGTTTTTTTCAGCGTTCCCTTCAGTTTCTTCTGATGACTACTCTGTGGCTACTTGCGTGACGCTGAGTGTAGAACCAAATATCTACTGAAGTGTATTTACATTGTTTATTGAACAGTTTTGTTCAGTATTTGTTAAATGAATACAACAATCATTACCGGTCAACTGAGAAAACTGGTCTCATCTGTAAAACGCAATGCATTTGGTTCAAGGTCCTTTTAGGTTACATGGCAGATATTTACTCAAACACACATACAGCCTCACATACTTTAGAGCATTCCCATATAACATGATTAAGTTGCTGTAAACAGAATCACATGCCTTTGCAGCACTGTCAGTGAAAGAACCAAGTGACCTACAGCAGCAGGAGGTTTACACATACGGTGTGTGCGTGTGTGGGTCTGTGTGTGTTGCAGGGTATATGTGTAGTCCTGCTGTTCTGGACAAGGATGGAGTGAGTGCTGCAGCCATAGCAGGAGAAATGATTTCCTATCTGGCCACTAAAAACACAAGCCTTTCTCAACAACTCACTGCTATCTATGAAGAGTAAGACACATCGAGTTTAAACATTATACTCCTGTGACATTGATATCTTTTACAAAGATACAGCAGAATCTAACTGTAACTCTTATCTGCTCTGCTCCTCATTCCCAGGTACGGCTACCACATTACTAAGAACTCATATTTCATCTGCCATGATCAGGACATTATCCGCAGCTTGTTCGAGCGCCTTCGCAACAACAATGGCCAGAAGGACTCGTATCCCACTGAATGCGGTCGCTTCTCCATCTCTGCTGTACGAGACTTGACCACCGGTTATGACAGCAACCAGCCCGGCAACAAGGCTGTGAGTGCACACATGGACACCTGGACTGCAAATCCAATTAGAGCAGGACAAACCTCTGGAATTTTTTTGCGTTCAAAAAACTGATACTGAGATATTTGTAGTCGGTTAATGTCAGCTGACTGTTAGTTTATGTTTTTTTAAGTTACATGTCTTAGGGTTTGGTACTTAAAAAACCTTATGAGATGAAAGAACAAAATTAGGGCAGCATACTGTAGAAGTTTAAAATAGAAAAAAAAATATATATTAAAGAATACTATTTTTCTATTCATTCTATCCATCCTGTTGTGTCCCAGGTTCTTCCCACCTCCAGGTCCAGTCAGATGATCACTTTCACCTTCTCTAATGGAGGTGTGGCCACTATGAGGACCAGTGGCACCGAACCAAAAATCAAGTACTATACTGAACTCTGTGCTGCTCCTGGAAACAGGCAAGTCACTGTAGGAGTCATGCCAGAAATTGAAGTGTTACATTTTTCTTAAAAAATTGACTCAAAGAATTACCATGGTTGAAGTTATTTTTCTATGGATTGCCTAATTGAACTCACTCTGTCTTAACTGCAAATGAAAACCCTGTTTTTCAAAACATTAACTTTATTGTTATTTTATGTTTTCCACACTGACTCTTTGCGTCTCTTAACAGTGACGTAAAGCACCTGAAGAAGGAGCTGGATGACTTGGTGGATGCCATTATTGAAAACTTCTTTGAGCCAGAGAAGAACAAGCTGCAGCCCAAGCCGGAGTAGCCCTGATAGACAAACAATTACATACGGGACCAGTTACTTATATCTCTGACCCGCATTTCACATAATGTCTTAATTACTCCAGAAGGGATTCTTGATTTAATATGATAATTTTCATGACAATTTTACCAATGTGTTTTCTGCCAGTCAGACCACAGATTCTGTTACATACTGATGAATGCGTGTTTTATCTGAATCATTGGCAGGGTTAATGGCAACCTCTTACCTCCACTTTGAGTTTATTATTTAGCCATGCATCTGCTTTGGAGGATCCAGAGCCAGTTTGACTTCCTGCAGTCAAAATATATCACACCTACATGTTTTGGATTGAGATTATCTTTGGTGCTGGAGATTTAAAACCCATGACCGTAAAATGGTGACGGCTGCAGTCATTCCTCCTGTTTCATTGTAGTGTTCACATGCACGCATTGCTTTAAGTCCACTTGTATTTATGCATCCCACACTGCTACAGCATCAACTACAAGGCTGCTAATATAAAGACTAGAGTACATGAAAAGTGCTGAAACTTGGATTGTATCTTTAAAGATGGTTGGTTAGATGTAAACTGCTGTTAATCTGTTGATGTCTTAGATAACAGCAAGCCACAACATTCAAAGTGGCATTTGAGTGTATTTGTACGTTTTAAAAGCTGTCATTCCAGCGTTGCTAATATGTAATATGACCAAGCTTAGAGCACCACCAAGTGGAGATATTGCACATACATTTTTCAATTGCACTGGGACTTTGGGCGTCACAATGTTAAATCTACAAATAAAACCCTTCCGCTTTCCAGAATTTAAGTGATGTTGGTATAATTAGCAACTCACCTTACCATATGTGCTTCATATTCATAATGCTGTCCTGAAAATGCAATTTAATTAAATAAAACGGTTTCTAATAGTACATGTGGAGACAATGTCATGTGTAAAGCGCGCGCACAGACACACAAACACACATTCCTGTAGAGTTCTCCGTTCGGACACTTATTTGCATGACTTCTCTAACCCCTTACTATAAGCTTCACAACTCAGTTCTTAACCCAAACCCGTTACCTCAACTCAACCCTGATTTTAACCTATATCTTAAAAAACAGCTCTAAACCCTTAATAGATCTCAAAAGAAGTGAAATCGACCAAAACTCCATCACTTCCCTAACACGTCCGCAGTTGGTTCTCACATTGACGGATATACAAGTATGTACCCCACACACGCTGCGCGCGGACACGTCGCCTCTGCATCCTCCCGGAGAGCATGCATGCAGCATGCACTTGTCATGCTCCAGCGTACAGAGAAGAGGGAGGTCGGATCTGCCCTGTCTTCTATATTTATCCCAACTAGAGACCACTAGGGCTGTGTAAAGCTCTCTCTCTCGCTCTCTCTCTCTCTCTTTCTCTGTCCCTGTGTGTACACATGTACGTGGTTGCCCTGAAATACTCTTCTTCTGACGGCGCTTCACGCATCGGACGAGACTTCACAGGTAAAACTCTGTGCCGACATATTAAGAGCAAGGGAAATTAATGTCAGATTCATTAAAATATCTGCTGTGTACTTTTTGGGTAACATGTATGTATCCTGCGCGCTTTCGTATCTACGCAAACTCGTGCGTAAAAATAACTTGTTCCGTGCGTAAAATGACAATAACTGGTAGAAGAGAGCGGCGTGTGCTGCCGCGCTCCTCGGAAATAAAATCTCATTCTAACTTCCGTCGCTGTTCTAGTGCAGTAGCTCGACCTATATCGCATGCCGCACTGCCCCAGCTGGTTTAAGTTGAGGATTTATTTTTATTCCAAGGTCAAATATGAGGTACGTTGTTGTTTTATCTTTCTATAATTTGACTTGAGCAAGGTGATTTCGTTGCTGATATTACGTGTATGTTATAAGCATTAATGCCCGCTGTTACTGTTGACGTAGTTGCTTGTTCCCACTGATTTTACGTACGAATCACATGTTAATCGATGGTCACGATTATTATAACGCCTTTTACGTGCGTGTATGTGTGTGTATGACAGCAGGACATGTAACTCTCTTCTGTCTCTGACACACCAGTGTGATCCCCATAGTTTAGCTGTCATGTATTTGTTTTTGTGTCCTTGAGACAGTAAAAGTGTAGGTCAGTGGTCAAGTCATGTGTTTGAGGTTGGGTAAACAACACCAGGTGGTCATTTTATAGTACCCTCCAAATGACCCTCTGATTACTCCACTGCAAGACTCAGCTGATTCACAGTGTCCCGATTCTGTACTGGTGGCAAACTAGAGCACTGCAAAATTTCCCTTTGAGTGCTGCTGTCCTCTAACTGACTTTTTTGCAGGTAAAGCTGAGGCAGACAGCTGCCTCTGGCGTCAGCAGTTATGGAGGGACTCTACTTTGAAGTGAAGCCCAGAAGAGATGATCCCTGCAGGCCAGGCACCTCTGAGAAACCCCCTCCATACATAACTTCAAACCGCTCATGTCCAGCACTTTCACATCTCAGTCCTCACAAACTCCCGTCTGCTCAGAAGAGGATTGCAGCATGGGGGGAAAAGGGTGAGGAAGAGGGAGAGGATGAGGAGGTGAGATACAAGCTGACATTAACCGGCTCTGTGCCGGTCCATCACCTGACCACCATGGCCATGCTGCCCTGGGTGGTGGCTGAGATAAGTAGGCCTCGGCCTGCAGAGAACAGTTTGGGTACTGGGCCCCGGTCTGGAGGACAGTTGGACCCTTCTCCTAATCAGACAGTTTTTCTGTGTGTGTCAGCCTCGTGGGTGCGATGTGTGACTGTTCTGGGACAGGGGGTCGTCTGGGACCCTCTGACACACACTGTGCTGTTTGAATGTCGTCCTCACCAAGTGACTAAGCTAATCCACAACAGTCAGGAGCCCAGCAGCTTCGGATGCCTGGTCAGAGACAAACTGAACTGCGCCTGCTATGTCTTCCAGTGCCAGGACAGCACCAAGGTAAGTGTTTAAATTTAAAGTGCATTACATGATATTAGGCACTTGTGTCTCCATGGAAAGTATGGAAAGTATCAAACAATAATAAGACAATATAAAATGACAAAACATCAACAAAGGTGAGGTGAATCTCTGTGTATCAGCCAAACAAGAGCTCGCACCAATAATTCAGCACTTCCTGTTATAGATGCACAGTAATAGCTCTGACTCGAACCATGTGTCACTCCTTATAATGAGTCATATTATGTTGAATATCAATTAGAAGGATTTGTCTGCTTTAGCCTTGGTAACTACAAGATGAGAGCACTGCAAAAAAACAAGTCATCCCTACTCCAATGCCAGAAGCACTGATTAAATAAATGCCAAATTATTACATAAATTGAGAGAAACAGTCTCATAACTTAAAACAACATGATGTATGTGATACATAAACACATGAAACCAACACACATGGCTGTGTTGATGGATCTAGCCAAAAGCTTTATCCCTCTTATGGGTAATTTAATATCACGATGAAGATATATATTAATTCAATTAAGCATGTTAATGGAAATTCATTGAGCCAAGCCTTGCTTTTCTTCTCCTGCTTTGGTCCCACTTGCAAAGATCAGAGCAAAAAGTGTTGTCCAAATAATATTAATATCTTCCTAATGAAGTTTTGATGCTAGATTTTTGTCATCTTTATTGAAACGTTATAGACATATTTATATAGTTTTGACATTATATGTCATCATATTGCCCAGCCATGTCAGATTAGACTCGACAGCAGAAAGACAACTATAGCACAGCGTGAGAGTCAGAATGTCAATCTCCTCATGTTTACTGACAAATACAGCATCAGCACTCATGTCATCCCACGAAGAGAAACTTGATCTTGCTTTGGCCCCATCAAAGTTCGTACACACTGTGCTTTTACTTAATGTAAACACCAATAAATCCTCATTCAAAACACACATTCGCACACTCTGCTGACCAACAAACTGCTGACCTCTAAATCCTTTCTCCTCTCTTCTGTATGGCGAGCTTTGCCAACAGCCTCTGCACTGTGAAGTCACAGCTGGTGTCCAAGTCAGGCCCGAGACATTTGATCATTGCATGCCATGCTAGACATACCAAAGACTCAAAACAGTTGGCCAATTAGGAGGTTGGAGACAATGCAGGATACCACATTAAGCAAAGAAGTCAGAATATAAAATGCCAGCTTGACCTTGATCTCCGAATGTTTTTTTCTTGCACATGCACACATCTGAGTTCACAAGGCAAATGCCTGCATCAGCCAGCATGCACTGTGTGCTGTTCTGTAAATATAACCTGTGTGTGTACGTGTGTGTTTATATATCATTAAATCTCACTTGTGTGGTGCAAATGCACACATGCAGATAAACTGTACTGGATCACACATACACGTGTTGTTCATGTGTTGTGATGAGTGTGCAGCCACTGTGTGTGCTTGAGTGAGAGTCAAATGAGATTGCTTTACATTACCCAGGCAGGATGTAGCACCATGTTGTCATGGAAACCACTTCCTGTGGCCCAGTGCCTGGTGTGATGTATTTTTGTTTGTGGGTTTTGTGTTTTTGGTAGTGTGTATGTGTGTGTGGAGGGTGGATGCTTCTTGTTCTTTCTCTCTCTCTCTGAAGTGCTTTCACAAAGCGATGATGATGTCAGGCTGACCACCTGTCGCTCTCGCTCTGTCACACTGGGAAACACGCGCACTTTCATGCACACTAATTATCTCTGCAATCTTTGGACACTGCTAAAGGACTTTGCAACCTCTTGTTTATTGGGTTTTGTGAGCTACGATGTTATTTAAAACACTTTATGTGCTTTAAGGTGCTCTGCAACTAACTGGAATTGAGATCAAAACCACATTCACCACCAAAATAGTTAATGTTTATATACAGGAAACACTGAACCACACACATACAAAAGAACACCCTCTGTTAGTTTGGGGGAAGAGCACGATTTCATATTCACCAAATAGTGGTCAGTTATGGCCTCACATTCAAAAACAGTTTTAAAAAAGGCAGAAGTAAATGTTATTGCAAAAAATTAAAAAAAAAATTCTGTACCTTAACAGACACACAAGAAACCCTCTGGATATTAAATGTGACCTTTTTGTAGTTAAATTAGTTTCTGAAAGTGAAGCAAACACATTTGAGCGATTACAGAACTCAAGGTACTGTATATTCTTCCAACAAGCAGTAGATATGTTTACACACAACAATGTTTTTGGGGCTGTGTCATATTTTGATAAGGAAATAGATAGTTAAAGTTAGAGGTGAGGGAATGCATTATCCCAGCAATGATCCCCAGTTGTATGTGTGTGTGTGTGTGTGTGTAAGTCTCAATAGGATAATGGCTACCTGTATAGCTTCTCAATCGACATATTTGAATTCGTTTTATACTTAATACAAGATTGTACCTTGTAGGACACAATGTACAAGTGTTATTTGTTTGTGGTAAAAAAAAAAAAATAAAATCATTATGGGGAAATGTATAATTAGTGCATAAGTTCAATCTTGCACAGGAAGATTTAAAAAAACACATCATCTTCTGTGTCAGGAGAGAAACGGTCTCAGATGGCCTGTGAGGTTTCTCTTGCTGCTGTTGACATGGCAAAAACTAACCACTGGGTGTCACCACTGATGTGTTCAATGTTCATCATGTTTCAGTGTGCACTCTGTGTGAACTAAGTTGAGCATTTTACAGGGATTTTAAGTTGATTAATTCACCAATGTGTACATTAAATTTTCGTTATTTGTATTAAATTTTGTTTCACTGTTACGTTTACCATTAATGTGCAACTAACAGATAGCAATTAATAATGATGAGATAATTCGGTATTACTACTTGAACCTAGTTTATCACTATGGAGAGTTCTGCCAGTTAAAAAGCACAAATCCGTCAAGCTTAATTACTTATTGTATTTATTTTCTCACTTCTTTGGCACTACAAAAACCATTTCTTGTGTAATTATTAATCAGAAAAATTGTACTATTAGATGCAAGTGTGGACTACTAGTAATTATTTCATGGTGGTTAAAGGACTAAAAATGACTTTTCTCTTTAACATATCTACATGTGATGAAGCAAATATTTTGTCAACTTTTAATTACACACTAATAACAGCAATACTACATTTTTATTACATGCATGCTTTTGACACAAGCGTTTTGGGGAATTGGACAATGAAGTTGAAACTAATCTAATTTTGTCCTTCTAACTAAAGTAAAATTTGCACTTGCTGCTTCATCTTTAGTGGATAAATATTTACCAAAGACTATCTGATACTGTATCCTCCTCAACTAACTATTGTAAGATAACTGTCTCTACTTAAATATATAGTTTTTAAAAATGGCGTTTGTGTTATTCTACTGTATGATCAGCATATGGGTTTGACTAGTCCAGTATTGAAAAACATGTAAAATCATGAATAAAAATAAAATAACCTTGGACCCAGTTATTGTAGTTTAATGTTAGTAGCAGTTGCTGGACATTACATTGTCAAACTAATATACAATACAAACCATTAAGAGTTATGCTCTAGTTTGAAACAACTAGAGCTAGAAAGAAGCAAAGAACAAAGGTTTGGGACTCATGGGCCATTTCCCAGCTATCAGTTGCTGTGTATCCCAAGGGCATTCATTCCTGCCTGAGTGGGTCAACTCTACTTACTGAACGGAAATACTGTTTGTATCCAACCATACCAGAAAAGATTAGAATAAAAAAAAAAATCATTATCGCGTAACGGTAGAGAGGAAACCACCCAAAAGTCTACCGCCTAAAGTTTGTCTTACCCGGGACAGGAACTGGGTCCACTACATTCTCCAAACTTATTGGAGGATGCAGCAGCGAGAAGCTAGCCACAGTTAGCAGGAATAAAGTCGGAAGATGCTGAACTGGCCTTCAAAATAAAAGCAAAAATGTAGTCTACTGACAAGATCCTTATGAAGTCATGGGAATTGTCTTAATTCGAAAATCATAAACCGGATGTCTTTGAATTTCGTATTGTCTAACTTGACCGTTAACCGCAGGATCCTCTCAGGGAGCAAAATCAACTTTCCAATGAAATGATATTGAAGTGTCCCACACTGTCAGGGAGAAGTCTCGGAGAAGTAATCGCAGAGCTCTAGCTTTGGTAAAGTTTATGGCGGATGGGATGAAAGCACGACTCCAGCGACTCAACCTGTTCAACATCAAACAAGAACAGAAAGATGTAAGTTGAGTGTAAAAGGTGTGTCGGTGCGAGTTTGTTTAGTTTGCGTGCTATGCTAGCGTATAGTGGACAGATAGCCTACCTTAACCATGGCTGATAGCGAGCATACACGCTAGCCAAATTAGCACAACCTGTTGTTAGCAGAGTTAACAAATTAACTCGTTCACGTTCATGTTAATTAAGTTACACGATTTGTTACGCGACTCAAGCACAATAGTCGTTACAAGTCTGGCGACGTGTTCTTTGCTCTTTATAGTTTTCACCATTAATTACATTTTATTATTTAACTAACCAACTGTTACACAGGCTTATCTTTATGTCAAATGTGCCGGGTTGTATGGCAGTTTAAAAGACGAATGTCCTTGAGCATAGATTACTCTTCTTGCTGAATATGATAGCTGGCGACTGCAGTAGTTGGTCAAGTGCCTTACCATAACTGGTCAAGAAACTATGAGTGGAAAATGTCATGATTGAATAGTTGCTGCTGGTTTGCTGGTTGTATATAGTGAGGGTAGTTTAGATTTGACAGCAGTTTGATTTAGAGGTTACGTTGCGGTATGCAGCTAAACAACATATATCAACATCATGGATTTGTGTAAAGATTCTGAAGTCTTGGCTCTGCATTAGATGATGATGAAAGTTTTTCGAAATTGCTTTGAAGTGAGATGATGAGATTTAATTTAAATTAGGGTTTTATTACAGGTTGTAAAGTAAAGCAGGCTTAAGAAGTTTATTTTCTGCAAACGATATAGGACTGTATTGGTTGTTGTCAGAAAAAATATTGTCACATCATCACTGCTGCTTTGATATATATAGGTTTGGTAAAGTCCTGCTCAAGATAAATATGGCTGGGAGGTAGTATCAGAATGTAAAGCATCAAAAGAACACCATATGAGTTTTCAGAATATTGTTGATATTGTAACACAGCTCATTTGATCATTTTGAGGCAAGGTAATCAAAATTATACAGAAAAAATATATATTATCTTTATTATATACAATCAATATATGTTATAGTTTATGATAAATCGTCAAATCCCTCAACCTTAATTAAAAAATAAATAACAATTTAATAAACTAATTAGTATATTTTGACTGTAAATTAATTTGTTATAATTTTATTATTGATTTATTATGTAACTATTTCTAAGCGAATGGGGCTACAAAAAAATCAAGTCAGTTTATATGTAAGTAAACTTGCAAACCTTTCTGTAGATTTAAGACAAGCACATCACCGTGGACCCATGAAACGACATCTTTTACAATGTATTTTCCAACCAATTTATTCATTGCTGAATGGAAAAGAAATGTGCAAATGAATCAGTATCAAAAATATGCATTCTTCATTTTCTGACTAGTTAGCACAGTTTCATTTGTATCAGAAACCTGCTCAAACCTGCTTGTAGCTCACGGGTAACATTGTTATTGAGTAAAATGGTAATTCTAGTTATTGAATGTGTAATTTTTTTTTTTCAACTGAATGGTTTTAGGTTCCCAGCTCTCTTAATCAGTGGCTTACTGACTGTCAACTCCTCTATAAAGTTCAGTACATGAAAATCCTGTCTGCTTAGCTGTTGTAAACACAAGCCAAATGTCGGTGTATGAGAGTGTGTGAGTGAGTCATGGGGATATCACCTCCAGAGCCATTGTGCTTTAGCCAGGACTGCACTCCTAAAAGAGGAGGCAAGTTGTTTCCAATGCTGAATTAGTCATATAGTAGGTCTCAACCTGCTTCAGCAGTTTCTCAGTCATGGCTGGTTTCAGGCACATGTCACTTAAAAGTCTTGTCTTGGAGCAGGACAACACTTGAGCATCACCATTTTAACTGCAGAATATTGGAAAGAGTGGCGCTTTGTGCCATTGTTTTTTAGTTTTCTGATGGAGAGATTCATTGTGATATGGTTTGGGCTGTGATGGAAAACTATCTTTGGGATGGGAGGTGTAGGGATGCAAAGTAAAAATCTTTACTTGCTTTGAATGAAAGATGTTGCTTGACAGAATTCTGAATTAAATGATTTAAAGATCTGACAGATAACATCCTCGGATTAAACACCTGCCTTTTGAAACTAAGAAAGTACCACAGCAACATTTATATTTTGACAATATAGTTTCAAAGTGATTGAGGTTAATGATTACCCAAATAGTTTGAGAGAGTAAGGGCTTGAAATCCCCTTTGTCCTTCTGCCATACCCTCTTCTTGTAATCCCTTTGGTCTCACATGGTTTTCCCTGCGTCTAATGTGACACAGTCTTTGCACTGCTGTAAAAACAAGCCTGTAAAGTTGAGGCACCTTCCTATCTTTATATAACTGACAGTCTGTCCTGTCTGTCAGTTGTCAGTCTGCTTTTTTGTATTTGTCTTGCAGTCTCTATGTCAGGTTGTTCATTCAATGTTTTTCTTGCCTCATCTGTCATCCTGTAAGTCTTAGAGCTACACCTAACAATCTTCTTAGATGAGAGCATAGGGTTATTTGTGAGCCTTTTCTGACCTCATTCTTACCCAGGAGTTCCTTCTGACTCAGCACAGCATTTTGACAACAAGCCCCTACATTGTGTCCCTGCTATCACTTCTGAATGAGTTCGTTATCTTTGCCTCACTTGTCTTTGTGCTGTGAAGTGGCTCCTTAATCCCAATAGAGTGATGTCAATGTGTTGGACTCTTGTGGCTAACCATTCAGTCGCCCAGTGGCACTTCCTGCTTTATGACTGTCCCCCACCCTTCCAGTCTTTTCCCTCTTTTTTTCTCCTCTTTTTGCCTCACTCACTGTTAGTAGGCCTTCTCATCTGCCTATGGCTCTCGTACTTTGAACTTGTGTGAGCTCTGGCTTTGCTCCACAAGGCACAAGACCCAGGCACATGACCATGGGAAGTGCAGAAGTGGGGCTTTTTGCTGGCTCGTCATCGTTGTTGTTGATTTTCTAGGCTGTGTGGTGTGTCACTCTGTTTTCAGTGACATTCCTCTGTAACTATTCATTTTGACCACCTCACATTTCTTGTGTCCTGTTTGTCCATATTTTTTTATTTATGAGTATGTATCATTTATCATATGTCATATTTAGTAGTATTAACGCTACATACTTAGTTAGATTTTTTTTAGACCATCCAGCTATTGGTCTGATGAAGTTTAGCCTCTGGGGACAGCAACTGCTATTTCTGGGATTTAGATATAGCCAGTAGAAATACGGATCATGAATATGTTGGCCAGGACTGCTTCCATGCATGGTCATTGATTTAAGTCAAGTAAGCAAATGTTTTTCTAGGTGTTTTACATACAGAAAGTGTTTTGACTCATGTAGTTAAAACCAACATGCATATGAAAGGAGATGAAAACAAAGCTTAAATCAATCACAATCTATAGCTGTAAAGGATCCTTCAGCCTTGGAAGAGCAAAGCTAGATATTGTATTAGTCTAGATAGCTCATGTATGTGAGCTTATGTGGCTGGAGAGTAAATTAATTTTAGTTATGTAGACATATCTATAAAATACATTTGTGTGTTTGTTTAAGTAAAAATAATATATTTTTTCCTGGTTATTAAGTGACTATGAATTCATACATTCCCTTTTGACCTCTTTTAGTCTCTTGGACAAACACTAAAAAGTTTATTTTGTTTATTGCACTGAATTGCAGCTTCTCTTTTACCGGTGGTACTTGTGTAACTTCCTTCTTTCCGAGGTCAGTACAACAGTAGTTCTATTTAATTCTGGGTTGGTGAGAAACAACATGCTTTTCAATGTTGTTCCTCTGTGAGAAGCCAAGTTTGACGGTCACAGCCTGAGGCTGTGTCCAACCGGCTTCCTGTCTGAGATCATGTACATTTAACACTGAACAAGATGCTGTGTGTCTATCGCTAATGGGAGCTGCTTCCCTTCACTTCTTTCAGTCAACTGTTCATCATCAAATGTTTAAAAAAGGGGAGTAGTGGAATAATTAATCCAACAATGGGTGACATGACGAGGTGACATAAAGAAATGTGTCTGTTTGCATTCATATGAGTTGGAGACAGCAAACAATAATTTGCTAAAATGCACATCTCAATTTTAAGGAACCTTTACCAGCAGCTGTTACTATTTTTGCTATAAAAAAATGAAATAAGTAATATTATAAAGTTTTTGTAGATACAATTTTTGTTGATTACTATTCACATTGACAATAAATCGACTAATAGTTTCAGCTCTATGAGTTTAATTTCTCCCAAATGAGGGACAATGAAAAATCAAATTTTAACAATTTCATATTTTGCATGGTAGATTGACGTGTTTGTCATATGTATTTAACAGGAAACTTTTTTTAATTGTCAACCAGCTTTGTGTTGCTGCAGTGTGCAGTGTGGGTAGCTCAGCCAAAATGTAACCACACACACAAAAAGGCAGTAACAGGACAAAATATATATATATAATTTTTCTATTGCTGCGTACAAGTATGAATGAGATAGGAGCTGGAGTGCTGGAAACATGGAGGAAGGCCAAACACTGTTCATCTGCATCCTACCCACACTGTAATGACACAACCCTGGTTTAATAGTACAATTCTGTTTTTCAGAAGTGGTTCAAACTGTAAATCTGCTAGAAGATCAGCCAAACAAAGCAGAGGGAGTGAAAACTGGGGCCAGTGGGCTGAAATAAGCAAAGGGTAAATGAGTGCAAGAAAACAATCCTCCTCCTCTTCATGGCTGTTCTGTATATTTAATGACACAAGGAGTGAGAGGAGCGGCACCAGCACAGACTTAATGTATCTGTCTGTCCAAGTGTTTCAGAGAATCAAGCAGTGAAAGCAGAAGGAAGAGCAAGGGTGAGGCGGAGGAGGGGGTAAGGGAAACAGAGAGAGGTCTGTTGTTAGTGGACAGATAGCAGACTCCACTCTCATGCCAGGATGATTAAAAACAAGCAGACACTAGAAGCTAGAGGGTGAGAAACACGGTCTCTGGATGCTGATGATGTTGGTGAAGGGGAACAGAAATAGTGAGTGATGAACAGATTAAACAGATGCAAGGAAACCGACTCTCAGTCTAGAACAATGGCACTAAGAAATTTGTAATGAAAGGAGAAATCGTTGCATTTCTGCTGCATCAGTATTTTTGGGACATATCACGAAGAGATCAAGCATCAGGAATGAGCTGTGTTTGTCATTGGTGCTGTTTTTGTCAGCTTTTTACTGATTAGGTCTTTTATTGTAGCAGTTTCTATTTCAATCTCCTCATTGTCAATCAGTGATAGAAAAAGTATTCAGGTCTCGACTTAAAGGCACTTCACACACTGTGAAATTAATCCAGCATAAGAAAAATTCCTGCATTCAAATCTTACTTAATAATAACTTACTTATTCAAATTACAAAACTGTCTGCATCATAATGTAGTATCAAATGTAAAAGCAATATATATATATATATATATTCAATATATCACAGTTTTGGTGTCATGGGTTGATGTGTTACTTATCAATGATAGGCAAACTCTTTTTTGGCTGATTTTGGGCCCTATGCTTGAGAGAAATGCTCTTGAGCTCCATGTTTTCCAGTGAAGGAAAATCCCAGCGCCCCTCTGGTTGTTACGCCTGCAAGTTATTTCATTGCAAAGCATGAAGTAGGAAGGTAGAAAATAGATACCATGCAAATCGCTGCTTCAAGTCAGCAGACCAGGGAGTTAAGAGTGGGTTAAGGAAAATGAATCTGTATTGCTGCCTAGTTTTTGTGTAGGATCACAGTTGACCTCTCCTGCTACCAATGCTCTTTTATTAGTGTGCCTTATGTTTCTCTTTCTGAACATGGTTTTAAATCACAAAGAGTGTGACATTGTAGTCTTGTCTAACAACTCCTAAGGTGTAAAAATACATTTATTTTGGACCACCGTTAAAATTTTGGATTTGTGAAATGTAGTTGTCTTCCCTCAATCCAGTAACCAGTGGAACAGTGTATCAGACTGTTTATGTCGTCCTTTGGGAGCAAGGCCTTTATCTTCAAAACATGGGCAGTTTATGAAAGCAGTATGCTGCCCTCAGATACTTAATATGGAAAATCTGGTGGTTACAAAAAGTCCCTCTTATCCTGGTTTGTTTAACTGTACTCAATGGATATTAATATACACAGAAAAGAGCCTGGAACAGTTTGAAACATTTAATGACACATTGGCACCTAACACACACAGAGTGAGTACATGTTGTCTCAGCACAGTTCTGCACTGACTGTCAGTCAGACAACATATTCATTGGCACTTTGTCAATAAAATACTAAACGCCCCAGGGTAAATGTTGAAATGTTGGAACAACTTGAATAGTAGAAGTACACGCTTTCTTTTCTTTTATGCGCTTGTTTTTCTGTGTGTCTATCTGTCTGACTTTCTTCAGATATCGAGTACTGATCCAGTACCAGTGTTGAAGTATTAATCTGCATGCCTTACTCTGGAAGTGAATTGGATAAGTCTTTTATATGTAAGGCATCATCAGGCCTGCCTTACACATGGCTTACCCAACATTTTGACATGTTGTAACTTTAATAGAATGTGTGTAAGTCCTATGATGACATTAGAGTTCAACCTTAAGGTCAGGTCTCATTCATTTTTGAGAAATTGAATGTATCCTTTATGTATGGACAGTAGCTTCTAATGTGTTTAGATCGTTTGCTAACAAACCAATCAACCAGGCTACTTACATTTTTCATATGTTTTTTTTTTTTGTTTTTTTTTTGGCTGCATCCTCTTGGTCATTCATTAAAAAAACATGTTTCTCAGTTGTTGCTCTGTATCCACAGAGCAGTGTCAAATGTCAAATATGTCTGTAGGAAATTGTATCAAAATAGCCTCCTCTATTCTCAAAAGCATTCCGTGACCACATACTTTTTAAAGCTGCCCAATCCTTTAAATGTGTGATTTTGATCATTTAAAACTCCTAATTAGATTTTGTTTGTTTGCCTGATTTATTTCGATCAAGTAAGTGATAAAGAAAAATACACAAATCTTATATAGATATAAATATTGCATAATCCTGTTAGTTAATGAAGGCACCATGCAAACCAAAACATACCAACCAAAAAGACCCAAAGCATTTCCTCCAAGGTTAAGTTAAGTGTAAGCAGACAGACGTTCTAAAGGTTATGTGGTTTGGCACGTTACCCGGGAATGTACTCCCGAATAATCCTCTAACTGATCCAGAGGTTGAAGAGGTATTCACATCCTTTTTTCAAGTAACAGTTGCAACACTGTAATCATTAAAGTAAAAGTGTTCATTATGTGGGATGTCATATACATATTAAAGGCTCTTCTGCTTACTTAGCATCTCCCTCTCTCTTATTTTTCCACATATAAAAGTAACAAGTACTTTTTATGAGGGGTTTTTTTGGCATGCAAACACAGGTGTATTTAATAACATTAATTATGGCTGCATTACCTTTCGAGGATGTCCAGCTAATGCTAAACTGAGTTGCTGTTGAGGTATTTTTTTATTACGCCAGTGCACTTTTGCAGCCATTATGAGATTTGCAACGCCACAAAATTACCATAATTCCTATAAACTTCAGCCCAAGTGTACTTAAATGATTATTATAACTCATCCATGGATGAGCTGGATGAGGTTGAATTGTACTACCTGATTAACAAAAAGGGGTTATAATATTTGAAATAGTATCATATTTTATAAGCTGATCATATGTTTTTGATGCAAAATTTTAATGTTCAAAATCAAAGCAAATACAACCGCGGTATAAATGTAGTGGAAAAAAAGAAATCCCTAATCCCTTTCCACCACTGTACTGCTGTTTTTTATCTTAAAAATAGAATACTCAGAGGTTGAAGCCATTCTTGGCATTCAACTGACGCACTTTTCCAGAGCAGTTTACAGCAGAGAAAGAACAAAATGAGGCAGATATTGTTTTGATAAAAGCACATCTCCTGCCGAGGCAAGACGCAACAGGATCTGAATGTAGAGTTGAGTCTGTGAGACTGCAGTTTCAGTATCTGCTCAGGCATCTCACAGCGATGACATCACACATGTGACTCAACCACTGCTTCTGCTTTGCTCGTCTACTTCCTCCTTTTTGTTCCTCGGCCTGGTTCACTGCCAGTGTGTTGGAGAAAAGTGAGCCCATAATAGGAGAACCGTGTATGTGTTGGCAGCCAAAGGTGATAATCTGACTTGTAATGATATATGTTGGTAGCATAATATCTTGGGTCCATTGTTTAAAAAAAAAAAAAAAAAAAGAGGAAGTAGGCTCAATACCGTAACAAAGCCAGAACATTTTTTTTCTCTCTCCGGTGACCCAGTGCCCTGATGTAACTGCATTATTTAGCAGATTTAACAAAATAAGCCAGTGGTACACACAATCACAAAAACATACACTTCCTATTATACTTACCTCACGTTCTGTTTTGTTACTGGAGTTATAGTTATGGATATTTACATTGGTAGCAGCCTGGAAAATCTTGATGAATTTGTAAGAAATGAAAATAGATGTTGACTTTTAGAAAATGTTGGGCTTGCTTCTATCCTGTTCTGCAGGAAAAACTGCTAGTTACTCACTCTGGGACACTGAGCTGAAGCAGCTTCATGCTTCAGGCTGCAGTTTGCAGTTTGCCTCGCTGCATTAAATCAGTTTGTGATGGTATGATGGGAAGGGAGTTTTCTTTGTATATTGGCCTTTAGTTGCAGTGTTGATGTTGCAACTGCTGCCAATTATCAGCAACAAAGTCAACTGCACAGGGTGTCCCTGCTGTAGCTGAAAGATTACTGAGATAATGTGTTTGTTACACATAAAACAATAAAGGTCATCCTGCTGATGATGATCTTTTTACAAGTTTATCTAACCAACGGGTCAGATTGATGTGGATTTGTGTATTTACAAACCTAAAGTTACTTTTGGTGCTATCAGATGTAATGTCTTCAGGCTTTTTACTCTGTTGCTGATATTTTTATTTTGGTTGACAAGAGGGAAATGTATTTGCTGCCCTTGAGGTCCAGAAGAGTCACATCCATGGCGCCAGCAGGACTGCAGAAAAGCGAGAAGAGCCACATTTTAAGAATATTTCATTGACTTTGTACCAGGGATGTAATGATGCATCATGAGACGCTTAGAAATAGTTACAAATGGCTGAGATGATAACCTCAACAGTAGAAAGCATATCTACATAGAGTTCACTTGTTCATCTGTCACTCTCCACTGATTTTGTATTGAAGGAAAGAGCATCCTCATCACTTCTGTCTGTTGGCAAACAACAGAAAAGCTGCTGTGTGGTGAAATGGTTTACAAACAAGTTAAAGAACCAGAAATTTTAACAAGCTGAAAAGCAAAAAGTTGAGGATAGAACTTGGAATTAGCTTGCAAATATAGTTAATATCAGCTCGTGAACTTAGCTAACATTAACCTGCCTAAAAAGCTAGCATTAGCTTGCTTAATATCTTACATTAACTTGCTATCAGCCAACATGATGAATGTGAGATCTCAGCTTCTGCCTGAGGATGTTAATCTGCTGATCTTCCTGATAAAGGAAGGTCAGAACACAGGTCAGCCTTATTTCATTTATTTGAAGAGAAGTTATTTATTTGTATTATTCATTAAGATATCTGTAATTATCTGTCATCTATTATTTGTTTAAGATAAGAAAAAATATTTTCTGTAGTAAAAAGAAAAATAACTTGATATGAGCCATGGTCATAGTAAAAAAAATAAAGGCTCACTTGCAACTTCAGCTTAATAGTTTTTTGCAACCACAACTGAACAGACAACATCTGAACAGTGAGATCCCTTTATCAAACTAGCATTTGCAACGTCTTCAAATAACTAAAGATCCCTCACTGCTGCCACAGCCTTTAAATGAGTGACAAATGTAAGCGTTGTTTATGTTCATATGTGAATTAGACTGTGACCTTTCAGAACACACAATATATGCAGAGTATGGATGCAAAACAGGAAATTGGCTTATAGCAGAAAGCATGGTCTGAGTTGTTTCTTTGAATGTTTTTTTGCTAATTAAACATACATTTTAAATACATTTTAACTGACTTGATCTCAAGCAATCAATAGAAACAGAATGACCAACATAATAGCCACATTTCAAGGCTTCAGACTTGATCATAAAAGATATATTAGGGATAAAGTGTTCATTTGGTTGAGTGTTGACTCTAAGCCTTTTTTTTTTTTTACCTTACTTGTCTTCTTTTGTAGTTTTCTTAAGCATTCCTACACTTCTGTTTGTCTATCTTTAAAACTGGCACAAGCAATGGGTCGGACTAGTTTAATGGTCATGGAAATCCTCTGCGTTAGTCATGGAAAGAGTGGCTAGAGAAAAAGGATTTCTGTGTGAGTGAGAGCCCTCAGTTACAGTCCATTTGTTCTAGGCTGTCCTCATTTAAACCTCAATGTTGAGACCGGCCCTGTTTAAAAAAAAAAAAAAAAAAAAAAAAAAAGATACAGATGTGCATCACAATATAAATCAAGTCATCTTCTTGCAAAATAATTGGATTCTCTGGAAGGTGTTTGACAGTATACAAATCAACCAAATATTTTATAGCCAGGGAATGTTATTTTTTTCTTACAGAGCAATATTTTCATGTTTGTGTGCGATGTGGGAATAATTAATGGCCCAGTCTGGATATAAATATTCAGGAAGCCGGACAATTTGTGTGCTGCCGTTTTTTGTTTTTTTACCAGACAGACTTGCATCTGCAAAGTATGAAAATGAGTGTTTACATAGAGTGTATAAACTACATTCACAGCCAAGTAATACAAAATCAGTATAACACATAATCTCCCTTAATTGCAGTTTCCTGGACTAAGTTTACAGATGGCAGTGAGTGTGTGTATAATTGCTCAGCAGAAATGTAACTTTTTTTTATACTCAGCATGCTCTTTTTTATAACCAACTGCTACATCCTGACTGCTGGATCCATTTGAGATTTTCACCAGAGGCTCAGAAAGGGACAGCGAGGCAGAGCTGTGGCCCTGTGGTCCTCTCTACTCTTATGCAACTGTGTTTGTTGACATCAGTGAGGATTGGTATGAAAAGGCATGCTCAGCTGCTGGGCAAACATCACATAAAATGTGCCGCATTTTAACCAAATAGGGCGGCTGGTTTCCTGCTGCTTATCCTCACGTTTCCCAAGATGAAAGAGAACTGCCCCCTCATCTATGTTGTCCTGGTTTTGAGTCCAAAAATACTTTTTACCTTTAATATCTGTTTCGCAAAGACTCACAACACTGTACTGTACAATACTTTCTTTCAGGAGCAGTTTGTCTTAAATCCATTGAGCAGTAGTACAACACTTGGAGCCAAGGTTGGCTCTTCATCATGTACTGGGCCATTGTATCATGAAGCCCAAGTGATCAATGATTGTTCTGTGAGAGCGCTTGACAGGCCAGGTATGAATATGTAAAAATGTTTCCACAGGAAAAAAGTCAGCAATACCCTTTCCACATGGGAGCTATTATTGACCTAATCTAATCCACCTGCCGAGTGGTAGCATGATGTAGGCAGACGAAGTTATAAATTCAGTGCTGGAAGAGGCATGCCCTTTATCCTTAAATGTATATGTGATCTAAGTTTTTCACACCACAGTCAAAAGTGTTATTGAACACTCCACCAAAATTGCCAAATTAAAAAAAAATGTTTTAACATAGTGACAAAATAATGTCTTCTCCGAAATGCTGGGGCGTGTCAGTCGAAACCTGATATCTGATATTCTACTTTACCAGTGACTTTCTGCAGCAGTCACACTGTCTCTGTCTCCCTTTAAATGTTAATGCCAGACAAACAGACAATAAATACTGTGTTCCTGTATGGGTGTTCTGTAGTGCAGAGAAAGAAAGAAAGAAAGAAAGAAAGAAAGAAAGAA
>JAOWBC010001255.1:25626540-25638448 GCA_028566105.1 Hypoplectrus providencianus | reverse complement strand
GCTCTATGAAGTAAACTGTCTGTGAACTCTTGAATATGCTGTATGAAAGACTTGTCTTGACAAGTCACCTTCAAGAAGGAACAGGCAGAATCATGTTTGTGATTTTTGCATGATACATAAATGACGTAACTGCAAGAGATAATGGTGCAGGCTACACAGAGTTTTTTCAAATGCGAATACTGAATACATACTGGATTAAGTTTTTGTAGTGCATCAAAATGTAATAGCTGACAAATCGGTTTTAGTTCGGATTATCACATTCATTAAGTTTATAGTTGTTCAATTTATTATAGTTGTTACAAGTTCTTATCTCCTGCTGTCCCCTCCAGGTTCCTGAGATCATCAGTACGCTGAGGCAGGCCGGCAAGAGTTCAGCACGCAGCGATGACATCGCCACCATTCCCAACAAAACTTCCACTGGAGGCGGTGATTCCTCCGAGGCAGGTTTTTCTTCCCTCTCGACAACGACAACCACAGTGGCGCCCTCTGCTGCTGTGTCACCGACAGCTTTTGCAAAGAAGTTTGAGGTGCTGTTCTGTGGCCGTGTGAGCGTTGCTCACAAGAAAGCCCCTCCTGCTCTGATCGATGAGTGCATCGAGAAGTTTAGCCAGTTACATGGCTCAGGGATGGGCGATAAAGGAGGAAGCAGTGTGCGATTGGCAAGTGGATTGAGAAGGGCTTTAACCTTTCAATCCAACGGACTGGGGAGTGGTGACGCAGTTATTTGTGCTACAGGGAGCCCGACCACGGGGAAGCGTCCTGTTCTGTTTAAAAAAGACCCCAGCTTTCCCTGTCTGCAGGCGCTGGATGAGAACGGACTCTCACCTGAGATCTCTCACACCAACACTACTAATGCACAGGCCGCCGGAGTACAGCCCACCAGCCTGCAGGAGAACAGGACCATGCTGTTTACGGTAATCTTCATTAAAGAACATATGCACACAAACACAAGTAATTCCCTACATTTTATACTCATTGATAATTACAGTAGAACCCATTACAATAATCGCTTTCCAGGAAATCAAAGTAAATCTCCATAACCGTGTCCTTCTCCAGATACAGCCTGCGCCAATCTTTGGGAAAATACAGGCTGTGTATACTGCACTGAGATCAGACTTTCATGCACTTTCTACAGATACACAACAGAACAAAATGTGAAACTTTCACACACAAACTGCTGCTCACTCACTCCAAATTGTACAAAAAGTACAAAAGTTGACAACATGAAGAGTTTTATCGTGGGGAGTCCTGCGAAGAAAATTAAATCATGCAGAAGAAAATGCTGAAGTCCTGCACATTTTTAGCAATTAGTTTACAAGGAGAGGTAATATTTCAGTCATGGACCTTCATCAGGAATCCTGACATTGGACTTAACAACTGAATCCTTAAAATCTTACCGATATATATATTTTGGTCGATGTGGCAGTCCCAGGATCTTTGGCTGTATGGCAGATATTTTATATTTTCATTTTATCTTATATTGTAGGATGTTTTGAATTCGTATTGAAAGAAAAAAAACACAGATTGTTGCAGATTGAGTCGAAGGGACAAACACTCTTCGGTGTGAGTTCTTCCAACATACACAATTTGCATAATGGTTTTCTCAGATGTCTTTACTGAGATATAAAAGACAATTTTGGAGTGCAGTACAGTGCAGTTGTGGATCCCCTAATTAAGTCTTCATACTCAGTCAGTCATAACAGCAGAAAACGAGAGAACAAAAGAGAGAAAAATATAACTCCCCTAATGACTCAGCAAGAGTTACTGCTGACTGCAGCTCAATTGAGCTCAGTCACGATTCCCCTCGTTCACCTTTCTGTGACCTCAGTGACCTGCTGCCAACAGTTTTCCTGTTTGTCCTCCAGACAGGAAATAGTGACGACTGGCACAGGAACCACCCGGGCCTGTAGCTGTCCTTCTCAGCAAATTCAGACACATTAGTGACACTGATGATGCTTCCTGCTGCTGACACAGAGATGTGACAGAATTACCTCACCATGGTGACATCATCACCTCAAGTTTGACGGCATGCAGGGCGGACACAGTCACCACAGGACTTTACAAATCTGTGCTTAATCTTATTTCAGTGGCTAAAGAGCTAAAGGGGCATTAATTCATCTTCAAATAGTTTGCTGAAACAATGTTTCACCTCTCGCTGTCTGTCTGACGTTTTGTAACAAAAACCTAGTTCAAGAAAGTTAATAAATGTAGAAGGCTTTTTTCAGTAGTTAATATGCAGCGAAAAGCAATGTTCTACCTGATCTTCCAGACCGTGTTCAAGAGACACACGGTAAACATTGCTTTTGTCTTTAGTGACAAAATCGATTTGCTTGTAAATATATTGCTACTAAACAACTTTACTGTTAATTTCTTCTCTGTTCTGCTCACTACCACCTGTCAGCTCTGAGGGCATCCACTGTCATTCTCTCTCACCTTTGCCAGGCCACACACTCGAACAGGTTTTTGTGCATAATCTGATTAGAAAAGATAAATGCAGGCAACAAATCCAGCAAAACTTTTCCCAGAGCTGTCAAACAAACTGCTGCACCTATCAGGGAAACTCTAGCTATTAATCAATACAGCAGCACTGTTCTTTTTTCATTTTGATTTGGAAAGCAACAAATACAATCTCATAACCTGAAACAGAAGAACCTGTGTAGTAACAGGTGTTCCTTTACCTGGAACAATGTGCTTAATTAGACATTTAATACACACCTAATTTATGTATTTGTTCATGCCACATTTGTGATATTATCTTTAAATCCCCTTGACTGTGGAATCCAACTATAATGCAAAAAGGTTGCAATCAGCACAAAAAAATGCATTTAGGTGATTGTGTAACAATTGCGACAGGCCTAAAGGTTAATCCCCCTTTTTCTTAAAAAAGAATCGGATTACGTGATTCATATTTGTTACAGAAGAACAATGAAGGGCAGCTTGTTCACAGAAAGAAAACCTGAGTTAACAAAGTGTAAAGACCTGGAATTTAACAGACGTGAGATCACTTGCTTATTTTAAACCACTGAGTCCCTTTTTGAAGTTCCGGAGTGATAATGAATCATGACCTAATAGTGGTATAAATGGGAATATCCCAAGAGGAACTGTTCTAATTCATTGGTACTTTCTGAAAAGTTTTTAAACTAAAAAACAAAACTGAAAGTATTATTTTAGGCCCCCTTTATAAAATGTGATAATTGGTCAGATTTTTGGTTGCAGTTCACTCAAGAACTCAGAAACACAATTTTTTTTTCATTAAACATATCTGTATTATAGACACCTGTCAAAAAGCTACATTTTGTGAATGTAAGAAATTGGGAGCCAGGACATGTGTGGTTAAATCTGTGACCACACCACAAACCTCACCACACAGAGAAGCATACACTTCAGACAGCAGGCCCATGAAAACACATGAAGACATGAAGATACAAGTCTAACTGTTTTGTCCTTGTTGGTTTTCTGTTTTCTTCAGGTGGGCAGGTCTCAGATCTTCCTGGTTAGTCCAGACACTAAAAAAGTTGCCATAGAGAAAAGCTTCCGAGAAATCTCCTTCTGCTCACAGGTACGTGGCACCATGTTTCTACACACCATTTCCTGTTTAGGCTTCTGAGTGATTTTTAACTTTTCCTGAAACTAATTATCTTTTCTTTTCAGGGTATTCGTCATGTGGATCACTTTGGCTTTATTTGCAGGGAGACAGTGGAAGGAGGAAGCTGCCAGTTTGTTTGCTATGTCTTCCAGTGCACGGACGAGTCTCTGGTAAGAGGCGAATGATGAAGGGACAGTGTAGCAGAACACTGGAAGTATTGTTCTGAAAAAAACAATACAGTCATTAATGTGTTTTAGCCTTTTTATACATTTTCAATGGAAATACAAAATCAGTTAACAGGTAATCAGGCACATTTCTTATTTATAACTTACATCTACATATGGAGAAACGTCATTCATATAATTGTTAATGCGAACACAATGCACAGCTGAGCATCATGTGTATTTCCTGTAACTAATTTCACATATCCTGATAATTTCCATGTCAGCGCCTCTCGCTCAGTGTTCATATTTAATCATCCCACTCAGTTTAATTTAACACCTCACAAGTCTGATTAAGATTTAATTTGAGTGCCATAATGCATGAAGCTGATATTTGACACCAAATGTCGTTTTCTGTCGATCAAGATTAAATACTGCTCTAATTCTTTAAAGCTATGACGCAGTGCATCTGTGCTCCACTGAGTCATGGTGTGCCGAATCAGTTTAATAACAACCCTGGTCATTAGACAGATGTAATCTACTGTATAATACTAAACTAATGTTGCATTGTGATTACCTTACACTCCATAAAGCAGATACTAACTGTAATGTTAGAAACAATGAGTCACTGGGTCAGTATTTGATCAGAGCCAGAGCGAACTGGACCATCTGTGGGAAAAAACTACATATCCTCCTTGACTTTTATTTTGCACTTGAGGCTCAAGTCAAGTCTGACATGAACCAAATGTCGCAAGTCCTCAACATGGATTTTAAAGTCCTAACAAGACATAATGTACTCTTTGCCAAATATAATGCCATTTTACAACGTAGTTACTGGAATGAATGTAACGTTCGTTCTTAGTGATTCTCTTCTGCAACTGTGTGTTGACTTGCAGGGGAGGAATAACATTAAAATTAGTTGATTAAGGATAACGTTGGGAGACTCGTTGATTGGGGGCAAATTTTTAAATACAATATATATTTTTTAATCTTTGGGCCTGGGGTCGGTAAACATCATTTTTAAAATAAAAGCTCAAGTCTAAGAGGTGTCACTGGTGAAAGTCGAATCTAAAATCATAAAATTATAAATTCAAGTGACTTTTTTTTCTTCCACCAGTTTTATATTGTAGATGATATAAACTTCCCACAAAGACCTAGGTTTGTGTAATGTATTAAACTTTGCCTATTGTTAAGACCGGGGAGGGCTTGTTACAGAAATTTCACTGGGAACTAAATATTATTCCTTTGGTGATGAATGGAGCAAATTTGTTCCTTTGAAACAATTGATGAATGCATCTGTCACAGAAAGGCTTTACTGTGACAGATGAAGGGAAAGACATAAAGAAGGCCATGTTTTCCTCTTGTAGGTGGATGAGATCATGCTGACTTTGAAGCAGGCGTTCTCTGTGGCAGCCCTGCAGCAGAATGCAAAGACCCAGAGCCAGCAGTGTGACAGCTGCCCCATGCAGCAGCTCCACAGACTGTGTGAGAGGATAGAAGGTAGGAAACCATCCCTGTGCTACTTTCATTGTACATTTCAGAAAATAAAAGCACTTAAGCACTAAATTATACTTAGTTGGACTATTGCAAATTTGGGCAGGTTTTTTTTTCACATAAGTAAAGAATAAATTAGCCATTATGTAAGATGTGTGTACATGACAATTAGCTCTGAATAATTCAAATCTAGTGGGAAGAGGCTGAACTTGGCGGTGGATTTAATAAATATTTGATATTTGTATTAAATGTGCTCTGGGGCACTTTATGTGAACATGTTTTATAAAAGAGGAAAAAGGGCAGACGTATTTCAAATTTCTGTTCAAAACAGAACTCTCCTAAAACAAACATTTAAACCTGTTACAGTGGAGGAAAGAAGTTAATATTTTATATTTCCATGCCAACTATTATAGTGACACCTTCAATTTAGTTTTTATTTTATTAATGAAATATTTCAACTTGTTTATCTGTATAAATAACAGCATCACAGTGGTTATAGTGGCATATTATACTACTTAATTATGTGACTAATAAAAAGACTACAGTACCTTGCATATAACAAAACAAATATTTAATTTTGTTAAACAAATCTGACTTGAGACTAGTTTGTCTTCATGATGGTTTTAGTCTGTATCTACGTATCTTTCAGGTCTACATCCATCTAAAACCAAGCTGGAGCTTCAGAGACACTTGGCCACTCTAGACAACCAGGAGCAGGCGTCAGTCTTTGAAAACACTATGGTAACGTGTCCGCTCTGTCTGTGCACCTATAGGCCAAGGTTTTGAGTCCTAGCTTCTCCTTTGAAGCAACTGAAGCAAAACTCAAACTACTCAGTCTGCAACTTCATTGGCTCAAAGACATCTATTTAGACAAAGAATGCAGTCAGGCCGGCTAATAGGCAAAGTTTTTGTGTGCTTGCAGGATAATTTAGTGTAGAATTTAACAGAGCTTCTTAAGATGTGTTTGAGTCAAACGTCACTGATTGCAGTGTTCGTGAGGCCATGCCCAGAAACATCTCAAACACAGCAAAATGAAGCAAAAGGAAATACTAGAAGAGTGCAGAGTGTCAGCTAATACAGATGTGATGATTTGAAGGGAATATTAGGAATTGTATGAGTGTTTTTTTAAAGGTTATCATGACTGAATCACTGAGGAATCACATGTTTTCCGTGTGGGATTTACAGTGACGCTCTGATCTATCTTTACCCATGACTTAAACATTTCCTCCTCTCTCTGCTCTCTGGTGGTCTGTCATTCTCTATCTCTCTCGCTCCCTCTCTGTCTCTGTCTGTCATTCATATCTCTTTGTGTAAAACACAAGTGGATTGTTTCATAGAACACATCTGGAAATGGAACTCTTGGAAATTCATCTTTAGGCCATCATTGTTATCACAGATTAGATTATAGTCTTGAAAGGTGAAATCACTCAATTTTTTTCTATGACTCAGCTGACACCTGCTGGTGATGTTGCAAAACTGCAACAGTGTTGAAACGTCCGTGCCTGAGATGAGCAAATCATTGTTGTAATGCACCCATAGTCCAGAGATTTAAAAGCTGTTTTTAGGGCAACATTTGCAAACTTATCCTTACATATCAATTGTTTAGTAGGGTTGAACAAAACCTTTTGTCTTAAAATCTGAACTTGTGTGTGTATATCAGCGGGCTCGTCCCAAGAGTGATCAGGAGGAGAATGAGCTGGTGATGACCTCTCTGAGAAATCTGTATGAGGAGAGACAACGCAGCCATCAGCACACCCTGCCTGGAGACAGCAAACAGGTAACTCCTAATAAGATGTTTGCCTTTGGCCACAAAGGACAGTGGCCATGAAAAGAACAATAGTACATGGATTATATGATAAATATATGGATTGTTGATGTTGCAGAATCAGATGACTTCAAAATCGTAATCTTTTCTTTACTTTGGGGGTTAAAGCTCTGATGTTTTGATTTGTGATGAAACACAGTCTTTAAAGACTGGTATGAAGTGGCAAATTAAACTCTATTGCTACATCCTGATAGTCCTTTTTTTTCTTTCTTTCTTCTGTAGTTTCTTAGTTTGATAAGGTAGTCTATTTTCATGTTTTCGATGCATTCTGGTAGCTTTTTATTTAAATTTAACATACAAAAAACAATTTCAGTGTGAATCACTTTCTTCGCATTCTAAATAAGAAAATGGTTGTCCCATGTTTTTCTCTCTTTGTCTCTGTCTGTCACTCACCATCTTGCTTTCCATCTCCCTATATCTGTCCATGTGTACGTAGGTGTGTGAAGAGGCAGCTCCAGCCCCAGCGGAGGCACAGCAGCAGAGCAGCAGTCGGCAGCGACTTGAGCAGTTCAAGAGCCGAGCTAAGCGTTCTCTCACTGAGTCCCTGGAGGGGATCTGGAAAGTAACCATGCTCTTCTTTATTTATTTCTGTCCCACAATGCTTCAGTATTTATCTCTATGATTGCTTTGTTGTAACTTCTTGTCATGTTTGTGAACTTAAAAAACTGGCATTTTAGAGCAGATGGTAGTTTTTTTGTCTGTCTGAATCCTAATCTCTACATTTTGAATATAGAAATGTGGAGTTATGTGATGGGACTATTCAAGTATTGTCCTACTTTGTGATCTTTGCTTGCATGTAAAAGTAACATACTGTACATAATCTTGTTGTGTGTGTTTCTTGCAGGGAAGCAGCAAGGCCAGAGCTCAGAGGGACAACAGTGTAGGAAGTGACAGCGGCTCTTCCATCTGTACAGTCAGCAGCAGTCAGGACCAGCCCTGTCTAGATGACCCCCTGCCTGCCTCCTCCCAGTTGCGGCCCACCAGCCCACTCAGGTAAACACAAATAAACTCACACTCCCACACACTGATTCTCATCTTGGGGCAGAACAGTGACTGCTTTCAAGGTTAGAGCATTTCCACTTTAATTATATAGTTTATAGAGGCTTATGTGACCCTGAGTTAAAAGTTGTGATCTATCTGTTGCTACCAAAATTAGATACAGTAATGTATGTTTCAATTACTATCTAAAGCCTAATATGTGTTTGTGTTGTTTTGCTGAGATTGTGTATTTCCTCAAACTTCAGGTGCCATAACTCAACAGGAGACCTGAAGCGCCTCGACCCCTCTCTCTCCCTGTCTCCCTCGTCCTCCTCTCTACCTGGTGACACTCAGCCT
The DNA here is from genome assembly GCA_028566105.1 of Hypoplectrus providencianus. Taxonomy (NCBI): domain Eukaryota; kingdom Metazoa; phylum Chordata; class Actinopteri; order Perciformes; family Serranidae; genus Hypoplectrus; species Hypoplectrus providencianus. The sequence continues at coordinate 25,630,047 of JAOWBC010001255.1, read as the reverse complement.
CAGGGCTTCCGCCGACGCGCCAGCACCTTCAGCCATCCTCCCACCCCGTCCTCAACAGAGTACTCACCGCTGCACACATTAACTCACACACCACAGGACCCTACTGCAGCGACCAAACCCAAGCTCGTACGACACTACTCAGTCAGCACCGACACTCCGCACCAGAGCAAGTAAGTAGTGTGTGTGTCTGTGTGTGTGTGTGCGTGCTTCTGTGTTTGTGTGCATGTGATTCTGGCATTGAAACGTCCTGTTCCTGTAAACACTTTCTGACTCTAGGGTGACTCAACCACATGCACGTTATAAATATGCATCAGAGGTTGTTAATGTATGTCTTGTTTTTCAGCAAAACAAATTAAACATCCACATGACCAGTCAACAGCCCAAAAGGCTACCTCTGTGTCAAGAGGATGTTTGCAAGAGCAGACATGGATTAGATTTTCTATATTATTATAAGGGGTGATCGAACAAAATGCAAAATCTATATCAATGACATGAACTGGACCTCTCAGCTAGAAATCGAACTTTTTTTTCATTTCCCCTGCTGTCTCTCCACAACTTTTCAGTTTCATACTGTTTTCAGTGTCTTCGCTCTCTCTTTTTGTACTTTTGTATTGTTTCTCAGACATGTCCCAGCCAACTCCACCCTTCCTCCTGTTCCTCCTTGCCCTTCATCCCCTTCTCCTCTCCTCACTCATCATCCTTCCTCACCTTCTGCTGGAGCCCGGCTCAATAAGAAACGGTGAGAATCCTGCTTAGATGTGCCCTGAGAGATGACTCAGTCCTTCTTTTGACATTGTTTTCCATATCATTATGTAAAGCCCCGCTCAGACAGAGAGAGCTAAACTTGTCACAGGCACTGGTTGACAGGCTGGAAAGAGATCAGTCTTTGAACTCTTTGGCTTTTTTTCACTTCAGTTAAAAAATCTTTCTGTCTCTCTGTGTGAACGGAGCCAAAGATTCTCATTGCACCTGTTTACTGCCTCGTTTTTTTCGCCTCCATCTCTCCATCTCAGTCCTCTGGGTGGTCTGCGTGCTCGCCTCCACTCCTCTTCCTCTGTCCCTAATTTTCTGAAATTCCAATTTCTGGCTCCTGTCCAAGAGAATGATTGTCCTCCTGAGCCGTACAGCAGGTACACACACACGCACCAAGGTTTACCAAATTATCACATCCATGTTCCAGCATAGTTATGTTTATATGAATGTGTGTTTATACAGCATATTATCTAACAGTTTGTTCCAACAAAGTATTGTGTTCCTTGAGTGCTGATATACAGTAAACATCACTGGGACTATATGTATGACTCTACACAGTTGTTCTAAACTGTTGCTTATTACCTCAGGTTAAGAAACTATGAAACTGCAAAGAAACATATTTCCCAAATATCAGTGGACTTCAGGTATGAGTCCTCACCAGAAGAGGAAAGAAGCATGGATATTGTTAACGATAAAAAAAAAAAAAGAAAAAAAAAAAGCAGCTTCCGTGGGTTTCGAGGCGATTTAAACCATAATGTAAATGAGCCTTTATTCAGGCAATTTCTAAAAATGTTTTCAGAGTCTTGTGAAAGAGATCAGAAGAGCAGGGAAACACAAAACAACACAATAACCCTCGATCACACCTAAGGACCAGTGCACCTCTAAATGTCATGCAACACTGAGTCAGACAATCCACAAGGCTTTTGAAAACTGGCACAAAGAGGGCAATCACATTCTCAGATCTTACTCATTTGTCCTAACATGTCATGATAAATTCAACAAAGAAACAATCAAACCTAAAGCAGGTCAAACATGCCAACAAAGCAGCTGTCAGCAGACTCTCGTTTAACCAGTGTCACTATTAACAGAAACATACAGATAGAAGTAAGAGCAGTGAAGTAGTTGAATGGCAATAATGTGTAGACCAGGTTTAAGACAAAATTGTAGGCTCTTGTGCTGCAGAACCGATTAAATAAACAAATCACAATGTTGTGGCTTATGACTGCTCACTGAAAAATGGCACTTTTAGAACTGTTGTTTAAAGATAATATCATCCTTGAGGTTATGAGGTCGGTCTGTCTGTTGTCACACTGTAAAGATGACATCCAGAAACAACATCACTCCCTCTTGTGTGATTTTGCTAACTGTTTAAACTACATCCTACTGAATGTTTATCACCACATTTTATGCAACTGTTCGTGTGTGTGTGTTTCAGAGATGTAGCTGCTCTGTCAACACCAAGTGCAGCATGTGGGGTGGGAGAGAGCCCCCTGCGTAGCCACCGCCACTCATGGAGGCAGCAAATCTTCTTACGGGTCGCCACACCTCAGAAGAGCACAGAAACTAACGGTAAGAATGCTGCAAAGTTGATTTAATTCTGTCTCTAACTCACAGCACCGCCTAAGGACTGTCAGCCCGCTGACAGCCAATGTAAATGTCTTACATATTTATTAGTCCTGAAAGCTGAAAGTCAAATGAGGTAAAATGGTGGCCTGCTTAGTTTTAATCAGTGATCTGGTAACTTGGTAAGTTACAAAGCAATACAAATGTATTCCTTAGGGTTAGGGTTAGGGTTAGGTATTCCTGAAAAACTTTGGTGCTGCAGCATCATTTAAAACACCATCACTTAATTTCTATAGACAAAATAGTGAAAAGCAAATCTTTTTTGTTGGTTCCCTCAAAAAAATTGGAAGCTCTTTTCAACTGTACTTTGACACCTGCCTGCAAAAACTTTTCAAGTTGACCTCTTCACACTTGGATTACTTTACACGCTCCAGTTGTAAACCTAAACATTTCTCCTTCTCAGGAAGAAGGCAGTTCCAGGTTAAGACACGTGTAGTACACATGTATCTGTAGCATGTATGTTGCTTTTCCAGATGTCCTTTTCTCTTGTATAAACCAGAACTAGCCATTGTATGTTTTGTTGCTTATCCTTTATCTATCACATTTTTCTTGAAATCCCATGACACAAATATTTTTGTATTACTTTGCAGTTGTGTGGCCTTTGTTGAATATGATGGCTATGTATACTCCTGTGCTAAGGAAAAATTCATTGAAGTATATTGAGCATACAAAAAAGGCTTCAGTCTCAATTAAGTTGGTCACTCTTAGAGTGTCTTAACACTAAAATAACTACTCTCAACTGTTTTCAGATGGATATTAATTGACATTCACATGCATCCTCTTTGCTTTGCTTTTCTTGCACTTGGCTGATGTGTGACACTGGAGGTTGGTTTGAACCTAAATAAATTGGAGTAAAAGCTTGAATGCCTCCAGCAAGTTTAGGTAAAAATAAATCAAAGTCTGTCTGCCTGGAAATTTACAGCCCTGTCAGATGTGTGTGTGTGTGTTTGTGTCTGCAGATGTGGAAATCATGCATGTGCTTGCATGTCTTCAGTTCCTGTGTTTTGGTAATTATATGCATCTTCTGTGGGTGTGCATGTTTGAATGACTGAACAAGTGTTGACAGTCGCAATAGTTGGGTTGATCACACTGTTGCTCCACTGTATTTCCAGTATCAAGCACAGTAAAAAA
>JAOWBC010001255.1:25611790-25622428 GCA_028566105.1 Hypoplectrus providencianus | reverse complement strand
CACACACACACACACACACACACACACACATCTCATCCATCACACAGATAGAAATCATTGCCTGCATAACAGGGTGTGGACGGAGAGAATGGAGGTCAATATTGATGAAAGTAAAACATGTCCAGGCAGCAACCTAACACACGCACACTCACTGCAGTCCTTCTATATGTGCCCAATACACAGCTGCAGTGTGTGGCAGCTTTTGGGCGTCTATACTTTAATTGTGTTTTATTCCTCCCGCTGGGTGCGTTCCACCTTTGCTGTCCGTTATTTGTCTGGGTGGAGCTCAACTCCCAGTCCTCTGTTTCTCCTGTTTATCTCTTGTACTGCTGCCTGGTTTATGGGTCAACAGCAAAAGTGTGTGTGCACGCCACCAGCAATGTGCTTGTATCTTTGTCAGCTCCAGGGTGGGGTATCTTGTTGTGTGCTATCATGGGAGGAGTGTTCCGGCAACAGAATGGGAAAGAAATGGAGAGAGGAGAGATTGAGCGCTCGCTGGGCTGCAGCCAGGGAGTGAGTCCTGATGGACCGGACTCTGCCTGCTCCCTGCAGCTGATAAGACACGCAGCAGGGCCACGGCCTCTCCAGCAGCATCTATTCTTACTCTGGGTGTGTCAGCTATCTGCGCCGTCCAAGTTTTCCTCCTTATTATCCCGACTATGCTTTCCAGGTCACTCCCGCTACTTCTCTGCCTGTAATTGCTGAGACGATGATACATGGGATTTCATAAAAAGTTTTTGGCCTTTTTGTATTTTTTGGCCATTTTGTCAATTCGTCAAGCTTTGCCAATTATTTTGATGGGTTTATTCTACGGTAGGTTTAACTCATAAAACTTTACATTTGCAAGGAACTAAATTTGCATTTACATTTACATATGTTAAAGCTGTTATAATTGCCCTAGTTTTGGCAAAGTGTTGCTGATGCAAATTCATGCATCCCCTTTTTTGACCACACAACTAATTTTTCCTGCGTTTCCTGGAAGGTGTCAGTTCAGGTTGGAACAGGAAATGGACTGTCTCTTTCCTGTCCTGTTGTGATGATGTCACTCCCCCCCAGCTCTGCCAAGTTGCAGCTGGTCACTGGGTGGACACCACACATGAGCGGAAAGGGTGTGGAGGTCCACAAGGGAAAGGAAGGAGAGTGTGGTTGACAGTCCAGACAAATGTGGGATTGGATGAGAAAAAAGACTAGGCAGAAAGGAGAGAAAGAAAAAAGAGAAGGGCTGTGGGTTAAGAGATTAGGGAGGGAAGAAAGGAAGGGTGTTGTCAGAAAGAGAGGAACAGATGAGGGGAGCTGGGTGTGCCCTCACCTTCTTTGATCACTGGTGTCAACATGTTGCAACGGAATTCACAGTTTTTGTCTTTCTGTTGAGTTTATAGACTGTGCTATCTGAAAGTCATACATTTGAATTGAAACAACAACATCTTATTATAACACAACAACCCCCCCAGTCTCTCTAATATCCCTTTACTTACAGTATGTGTGTGGGTTGTGTGCAAACTTCCAAATAGCAATATAATGGATCTAATAGGTTTAGATTCAGAGAAAAAAGAAAGGGAATGTGTCTGTGCCACTAAAACCATCATGTGGCATGTGTATAAGTTTGTCTTGGCAATATATCTATAATCGTCCAGTTACTGGTACTTTCCAATGGTTTGGTGCATCTATAACTATTGGACAAGCACTCACCAGCTGACCATAAGCGACTCCAGATAAATTCTAATGTAACTCTTTAGCCGACGTGTGTGTAAACAGGAAACTGTTTGCTAACAGGTTCCATATATCAAAGGTGTCAATGCTGTGCTCATGGTTTGTCTCCCCTGCCGTAAAGAAAAGACAGTAATTGCAGGTTTGAGAAACAACAGCTAAGTTAAAAATGGTGTTTAAACGGGAAGTTATTTCATATACATTCCCTTCTGACGCTGATCGTTTCAGCCGTTTCCCTCCAGCATTTTCCAAACCCTCCAAAAAATGGATTGTTTTTGGTTTGTGAGTATGGTACATGATTATTTTCGATTGATTACCACAAGACAAAAAACAACTGTGAGCACAACTTAATCACAGTGACTGAAATGGCCTCTTTAAAATCCTCTTTATCTAAATGTGAACTTTGGCGTGGCCTCATCTTTTTCAAACATTCGTCTGCACATTTATTTCTATTTATTATCGTCAAAATAATGCGTTAGAAAATAACACAAGCAGTTGGTAACTACAAAAAAAGATAACACCTAAATGTGTCATTGGGGCGCCAAAAGACGTGGTGACAAATTGAGACCTAAATTGTGTGCTGGTTCACCTAGATGAAATAGTTGGGTGAACTAGTAAGCAGCAAATGTTAAAATGTAGTCTGGAGCCCTGCTGTATTAATCATGTAAGAAAGTTCCAGAATTCAGGAACAAAACTCAAGCCAGGTCAAGTGTTTCCAGCTATTGATAGCTCCACAGACACACACACACACACATGCACACACACCACAGAACGAAGATAAATCATTGTGATATTAGCGACTGGTCTTGAATGTTTCTTTATGTTTGTAGCCTCAGAGAGCGATCTGAAGAACAAACGTCTGAAGCTGGACTACGAGGAAATCACTCCATGTCTGAAGGAGGTCACTCTGGTCTGGGAGAAGATGCTGGGGACCCCTGCGAGGTCAAAGGTCAAATTTGATACAGAGACCATCCATGCTGCAGTTGCACAAGGTACATATTTGGCTTCACAGATAGATCTATCAGTGCTTCATGAAAATGTTTATCATTTTTTGAAAATCACCTGGTATTTGCAAATATTGACCAAAGCTTAACTTATAAAGCTTTAAACTGAAAACATGTGTTGTAACTTTTCTCCTTATCATCAGCCGGGGTGCTTTACCCAAAAACGGCAAAAGGAAAGAGCATTAAAAAAATGATGTGTTCATTTTTATTCCATAGCAAAATAAGTATGTATTTCCAGTTAAAAATATTACCTCCAGTGTCTCGCTTTCATTGTAAAGGTGTTCTCTTCAGTCCTAGTATCAGCATGTTTTGCACAGAGCAGGCCGGTTAACTACTCTGCTCTCAGTCTCCAGCGTAACAGGGACGATCTAAAGTCCAGAACACATATGCACACAGAAAGGCTGCTGGCCAATGAATAGCAGGCTTACAACTGAAATAAGTTCATAGGCTGGATTATGACCCAAGATGATGGTATCCTATTAATTAACTGGAAGAAGTTAAGTTAACCAGGAAGAAGTAAAGCTGAAAGGTTGTTGATTTAGTAAATGATGGTCCCCTTTATAGAATTGAAGCTGATAAAGTAGGTACCAAACAGCATATCAATCAATTCATATTTATAAAGATCCACACTCTTGTCCAGGTCTGGACTTCAATGGAAATGGACTTCATAACACCAAGATGGTGATGGACTGGAGCCTTCAACGTTGTGTTCCACAAAACAGAGTTTACAGTTTATAGAGTTCAGAAATCCTTCCCTGTGATCGTTACAGGCTTATACTTTTCTTTTTTAATAAGCACATTTTATTTAAGTTGTGAAATCTGGATAAACAAAAAAATAAAAAATAAAAAAACATGCCCAAATTAGAAATTTGGTGATAAAAATAGAATAAAAGTGTAACATAATGTGATATATGTAGAAATGTTTTGAGAAAATATTCTAAATTCAATTTCCACAAATGTTGCATTAGAATGTTTCTAAGAATCACAAGCTCAAGGGAAATATCCTGTTGTGAAACATTTTCTTTGCAAACAAGCTCCTCTATGTCCCTCACTCTGTCAAACTAATTACTGCATTGACATGAGGTATTTTTACTGACAAGGTAAGAAGCCTCTGAGTACTCTCAGCCCCCTGAAATTAACCAGATTTCCAAGTCCTGACATCAGATAATTTGCATATTGGTAGGAATCACTTTGACACCATCTGCACCTGAATATCTGTCGGGTACAGCATTCCACCTATGCACTTCCCCACCCAGACCCACCCTGATTTTCCTTCACCTCTTGTTATCTCTTGCAGGTGTCCCAAGGCAACATCGAGGCGAGATCTGGAAGTTTCTGTCTGAACAGTACCTGCTGAGACAGACGGTCCCGTCTCGACCGCCCACCAATGACACTCCATACAAAGAGCTGCTGAAACAGCTTACCTCGCAGCAGCACGCCATCCTTATAGATCTGGGTAATTCACACACACAGACACACACATACACACACACAGATGAAATGTACAATGTGTGCAAGTAAAGTGTTTTGATAAGTATAGAATTTGCCATTGAAGATATTAAAAAGTTAAGAAGTTCCAGAGTATTTTTTTGCACACTGCAGACAGCAGTTATGTTTCTGTCAACACATTTCTCCTTGCATTTTGAAGATTTGCATGAGAAATGTTTAATGAAACAGAAAAACTCAATTAAATGTTTGAAAATGCACAGAAAAGCCTTTATGCTTGCTTGAAGTTTTTTTTTGTGTCTTTTGAGAATAATACTTAATGTGCTCAATTGGAGATGGAAACAAATTTTTTGATAGGTTCTGCTAAATATAAACCTTACATGACTGATCATCCATTTTTCTGGACAGCATGAACCATAGTCAAGCTGACACTGAACAACTATTTAGTTGCAAATTTGAATCCAGTTCCTGAAGACTTCTGTAGGACGCTCTTTCAGTAGCTCGATTTGAACAAAAAACATCTTGTATCTGGTTCTATTGCTCTAAATTACTGTTATATGCAGCTGGGAAGTAGGGTTGGGCTGATGAGTGATGTCATCGCAGATGGTTGAGAGTCATTGACTACCAAGCCCAGCGTTGTGATTTAAAGCTGCCACTACCACCAAGGAGCAGGTTTGCGGTGTTGCTAATGGCTTTCATTCAGATATATCAATTGTGCACAGATTGATTTCACAAGTACAGTTAAAGAGGAACACAAGGGCTGGTGCTTTTTACAACAACAAGCTCATGAGTCCTGAGTATATGAGTCTGTAAAAACAAATTAGATTTTTTTTTAGTAATCATAATAACCTATTCCAAGACCATAATGCCAATTTTGAATTTTAAAACATCATCACATTACATACAGTTAAAACTAGAGTACCTTTATAGGAAGAATGCTATGCAGGCTTTCTGTCATATGAAATATCAAATAGCCTTCCTGAAACATAAAAGCCTGAAATTTGATTTGGTGAACTCTGTAGAACTCTTGCTGTGAGTACATTACAGTGTCTCAAACGCTTTCACCCTCAAATGTACCCAACACCTCCCACCCAAAAAGCCACACACACACACACACACACACACACACACACACACACACACACAAAAACACCTACACCCCACCCACATAACACCCAGATAGACAGTATGTACACATTTCTACCCACACCTCCATCCCTGTAGCACTTTACCTCACTTTTTTGCTGTGGACCCTGTGTTTTTCATCTTGTTTTTCACTCTATATCAAATTGGGCGGAGACAGAGGTAACAGCATTCACAGTGACGGTTTCTGACATGGCCAAAGATGAAGGTGATATAGGCTATACTGTAGGACAACAGCAAAGATTGTTTATGATTTTGAAACAGCGAAGACATTTGCAGGTAGAAAATCTCGTCTATTTCACCAAAACATGCAAATGCGTTTAAACATGTCAACCTAGTTGTACATTATGAAGAAGGTTAAGAATTTCGGCTTGTAAAGTTACGCACACCCACACCTTTTACTCTGACACATACACTAACATGCTTTGCTTCAGGCAGGGGAGGGAGTGATGGCATTATGTTCAGAAACATAAAGCCCCCAGAGCACATTCAGCTCATGCGAACTCACATAGATCATCATTGTCTTCTACAAGGCCTCACTTTCACACACTGTAAGTCAAGAAGTCCTCTGTGCCAAAACTTGCACACTGGGCAATTACCAGACCGTCCACATGAGGAATGTTTTTTCTTACAGATCCTCGGTCATTATGTTGTCATGTTTGAAAGGCACATGTCCCGTCTTCCGCCACATGTTAAGCTTCTGAAAGAGGGTGTGCGGTCTCTGCTTAAAGCTGGGTGTTTTCATGAACATGTTTGTGAGCATGCTATGGGTCGGCACATGCTCATGCACTGAGCGGCTCCTAAACACCAACAGCAAAGTGTGAAGTCTGGCATCCTGAGGCAAAGTTTAGCTTCTTTCAGACACATGCAAGCACCCAGAGGTCTCTTTTGCATTCAGACTCCTTCCAGGAGAATGTCAGACAGAATCAAATAAATCAGTGCTAAAAAAAAAAGTGTTTACAGGCTGATTACAGACAGATAGATACTTTGTCTGGCGCAGCAAATTTCTTACTGAACATAAAGACTGTAGATGCTGTTGCAATATAGATACTATCACAATCTTGTCTCTCCTTCCAGGTCGCACTTTCCCCACTCATCCATATTTCCAAGCACAGCTGGGGGCGGGACAGCTGTCTCTGTATAATTTACTGAAAGCCTACTCGCTGCTGGACCCCGAGGTATTGTTTAATTCTTCAAGTATTCTTTCTTTTCTTTTTTTGTAACTTTCTCCACCTCCCTTCATGATGCGCTCAGTCGAGCTGCCAACTGTCTTTTTAGGGCTTAAGATTTTCCCCCTTCAATGTTTGCGTAGATCACACAAGTTTGTTATTGTTGTCGTTGCAGGTGGGTTACTGCCAGGGCCTGTCCTTCATTGCAGGAGTACTGCTGTTACACATGGGGGAAGAGGACGCCTTCAACATGCTCAAATTTCTTATGTATGACGTGGGGCTCCGCAAACAGTACAGGCCTGACATGATTATCCTGCAGGTAAAATGCAGGCACACACACACACACACACACATGTCTCATTGTCCCACATGTATAGCAAAAATTTACAGAATCTGCTACACATTATTACATCAAAAAGAAGAATTGGGCGGGTCACTCTTGTGTTATATGTCCAACCATCAGTCTGTTCATCTCACTCTATAAATACAGTATTTGAAATTACATTCTTCTCATCCATTCTTTCTGTTTTCAGAGTCACTCATCTGCTTTAACAAAGTAACATAAATTCCCATGCCGTAGGTTTAAAATTATTATCAGATTTCACCCTTTGATAGATCAACTGTAACAGTAGACATTCTGTAGAGATGATCTGGTTGTATCATGTTTGATTCATCTACCTGTTATTGTATTAACATTCTTTCATTTGAGATGCATGATTCCCACGGTTCCTGAAATCTTCGAAAGATTGTGAATTTGAGTGAAAAACCTTAAAAAAAAAGCTTGAACATTTTTTAAACAATACATAAAGAAACATATGCAATTTAAAGTTGCTATTTTGTGAAATGTGAAAGAATTTAATTTTATGTTCTTGTGATATTTTTACTGAAAGTAATATCTCGCATAATTGAGCTTTTCTGTAATTTAGCGCCCCCTGCAGTTTCAGACTGCAACTGACTTAAAAATTGCGGTCTTAAATTTAAAGAGCTGCATATGAGCATTTTTTATGATAACATGTCTTTTGATCAAAGTTTAGCAAATCAACCGCTTTGCTAACAGAGTCAAAATCGTATGTGTAACAACATAAGATGAAACAAGCCAGCCAATATAACTTACTTACTTCAGTTGTCATAAATATTCTCAGTGTTGCAGCAGTATTTAATCATGTCTCAAAATAAACCATGTTTGGTCTTTGAATTGAATGGAATTGGGCCTGGTAAATCCTTGAAAAGTCAAATTTGCTGCTTCAGAAGATGTGCTAATAGTAAGCAACGGTGAGATGTTTCTTTATTCTGCCTTACTTTGTAGTAAACTTGTTCACGCTCGTACGCCAGCAGGTGCCTCTCAAGTAACTTTATTACCATGTATGAAGTGATAAAAACATGTGCACATAATGCATACTCAACCCCATGCTCTCACCCAGACCAACAACAACTCTCTGGTATGCTGTTCATGTCAGATTCAGATGTACCAGTTGTCCCGGCTGCTGCACGACTACCACAGGGATCTTTACAGCCACCTGGAGCAGCAGGAGATCGGACCCAGCTTATACGCCACGCCCTGGTTTCTCACTGCCTTCGCCTCGCACTTCCCACTCGGCTTCGTGGCCAGAGTCTTTGGTAAGCTTTGCAAGCTGTGTGTATGTCTGCACTCACAGACTACACACTTGGTCGCCACTCTGTTTCTTCTTCTTCCTGAGAAAAGCTTGGCAGTATAGATGGAGCACAGATGCAGGATGTTGGGGGGGATTTTCTCAACTCCCCAGTCCACTTTGCTCATTAGAAATTCAACCCAGTGATGGAAGGGAAGGGGATTGGTAGAGTTGGATGAAAATAAGGAAACTATGATTAAAGAACTTGGCAAAACAGGAAGAAAGAGAAGGTGTAGAAGGCAATCTGCATAGAAGATTGAATGGATTATGAGACAATGGCGCTTGGACACAGACATTATAAATGCCCCACCAGTGGTCATGTTGAGCTTCTTTGTGGCTGTGTTGCCCCTTTTCAAAAAATGTTTTATACATTTCTTTGTTATTGCTTTCTGTCACTTTTTTATAACTATTATGAATTTTTATGAGTTTGTGTATGAGTCCCTTCCTGTTTGGCATTTATCTCCCTGATATTTTGGCTCCTGGCCCTGTAGGCCCATTAACTAATTCATTTAGATTCTAAGGAATAATGTTAGTTTGGCAATGGTAAATATTGGATGGGAGTGGCATCATACTTTATGAAAGCAGAAGTATGAAGATTTATGATTCTTAGGAAACAAGTCTCCAAAGGTAAGTCACGCACGCACAGACATATTTGAGATAAAGTCTTTGTGTCTCAGGTGCAGCTCTAAAGTGAACTTATCATTTGTTTAAATACCATCACACCCACAGCCCCTCGGTATATGTCTATTTTCTTTCATGTATTTGCTTCTCTCTCCCTCATTCCTTCTTTACTGTTGTTTTCATGCTTAATTTCTTACACGGTGCTCAGTCGCTGAACCAGACTCTCTGGCTCCTCGTGTTCATCTAAGCAGAACAGTGTGTGCGCGTGTGCATGCGTGCTTTTGCCTATGTGTGTGTGTGTGTGTTACAGTGAGAGTGCATCATGGTAGCAATGTGAAGTCTTTGATATCATACAGTATGTGGGGCTCCACAATTCCGCTCCCATTCCTTAATCTGTTGTATGATCTCATGCAATCCTGCCTCACCCTTACCCCACCCTGATACATTCAAAGCATGCACACAAATACACACACGCCTACTCCGTCTCTGGCCTATATTTCTGTTTGCATAAACCTTTTTTGTTGACGTCAAAGCATCTATCATTTGAAAAACCCCTTTTAGTCACTAATCAACACACAATGCATCTGGCATTATTTATTTAAATGTTGCGTAATTTTCAAAATGCTGTCACGTTAGGGCTTTTCCAACCAGTCATTCCTCTTTTTCTTCTCCAACCCTTTGAACTCTCTTTGTCCTCTCTTAGATATGTTGTTCCTGCAGGGATCAGAGGTCATCTTTAAGGTGGCCTTGAGCTTGCTGGGGAGCCACAAGCCTCTGATCCTCCAGCATGAGAGCCTGGAGTCCATCGTGGACTTCATCAAGACCACACTGCCAAACCTTGGCCTGGTGCAGATGGAGAAAACCATCAACCAGGTTAGAATAGAAACAGTCAGTAATATCTTATTTTATTACTGGACTGGACTGGAATAGTTATTTATGGATGTGGTTCTGATAAATATCATTATGGGGAATTGTAAATGGGAAAGTAAAGTTTGTATTACGTTTCATCCTGCTGTTTGTATTTTTCTGGAGTGTCACTGAAGAAAAAGTCTGGTGTTACATTTTTATTCAGACCTAATCAAAATACTATTAAATTATTAAAGCCAACAATGTCCTACTCTCAAGACTTTTCCCATTTTTGGTCAATATGTAGACAGTAAAGGCTAAAATATTTTGACTTTTACCCAATAGTATGTCTCTGAGGTATAACTTCTTTCATTAAAAATCGCATGTCAGACTCATTATTTAACTCAACATCACATGAAGCAGAGTTTTCTTCCTCCTGTCAAATATTGGGAGACTAAATTCTTTTGCATATTTTCCATAATGTAATAGCCTAAAATTTTAAAGTATTTAAAAGCCAGAATAAATACGTTACTACATTAGTTTTGAAAATGATTACACTTTCCCTATATGTGCCTCATCATAATATCTGATTATACAACCCATGCTGGTTAAAAAAAAGGCAATTGAATTGCTTTATGAGTACAACAGAATGGTGTTTAGCTTGATTGACAGATGCTATCAGTGTGAACCACACCCAGTGATGAGGGCAGCTGATGGGTGGAGTGTCACTGAAGTAATGTAACCTTCACTTCACGCATCAGTATATGTGGTAACAAACAAAGTCTAAGAGAAAAACTGCCGTGTGCCAACCACATCAGTAACACGTTTAATGACCCCAGTTACCAAAGAGTCATAATCACACTTCCTTATTGTTTTCATGAGTCATTCTCTTGTAAACTGATGTCAAGACAGAACATTTAGCATTTATGTTTGCAGGAACGTGAGTATTCTTGAGACGGGAGGGGCTGATGTGATGGGTCAAAGACATGTGCAGAGATGTTATCACGGTACTCTATAGTTTAGAAAGTATGCATTTGCTATGTAATTTGCATG
>JAOWBC010001255.1:25600664-25611690 GCA_028566105.1 Hypoplectrus providencianus | reverse complement strand
CATGCTCTAGCTTGTTGCTACTTTCTCTCAGGTGCCACTTATCCAAGCCAGGTTGTCTATATGTTAACTCTGGTGTGACTCACAGTTTCACAAACACCAAAACCAGGGAGTGTACTTACAGGATGTTTGGAGCCAAACATGCAAAACATGTTTGCATTGTTTGTTCTTTCTCCTAAATCTGTGTAGTTTGTGACATGAAAAGTAAACTCCTTAAGGGACAGTTCCAAAGTTTTGCCATCATTGTAATATATATCTCAGTTTCTATGTATCTGTAATGATATCATTGCACTTTGAAATTTAGATTGCTGAGTACAAGGTGACATTGCTATAAGGAAGTGAGAGGACTTTAGAAAAGAAAGGCAAACAGACAAAACCAAAGGTTAGACAAACTCATTTGGAGGAAGAAACAAAGACAGATGGTTATCTTATTACCTTAAAATTATTACTACCGGTTTGTTTTAGACACCTTGGCTTTGTTTTATATTGGTCCTTCTTACAATAAATGAATAGGAGAAGTAATAACAGCATTATTAAATGAGGAGGGGGGGGTAGTAAAGGGTAACAGGGCATGTAGATAACCCCACCCTGTCAGCACAACGCACCCACATTCCTTTCTTATTGTGTTCACATTCTTTTAGAAAGTATAGATTGTCGTCTCACTTCAGGCAGGGTCCTTCGTGACAGTTTTTAAATCATTTCACACATTCTCTAAATGTAAAGTGCTTATTAATTCATCCAGCCACAAGTTAAAGTTCCCTGTTGACTCGAGGATGTCGTCTTACCTCATGTGCATTTATGAATGTGTGTGTTTGCAATATATAAATGTTCCGATTATATTCGATTTTTCACACACATTGTTAAAATGTTCCGCGATCTTAGGTTTGTCAGATGGACGTTTCCAAGCAGCTTCAGGCCTACGAGGTGGAGTACCATGTCCTGCAGGATGAGCTGCTGGACACACCCCCGACACTCAACCAACAGCAGCGAGCGGCACAGCTGGAGAGGACCAACCAGAGCCTCCGCCAGCAGAACCTCGACCTGCTTGAGGAGCTGCAGGTACACACACACACACACACACACACACACACACACACACACACACACACACTCACACACTCACAGAGTTATAACTTATCAGGGTTGTAGGTTTCAAATCTTTTAATCTAAATTCAACTCGTTGTCAGTGGAATTCTTAATCAACATTTGAATTGTGTCCGGCTTTTTTTTGGCATGTTCATCATCATTTCTCTCCATAAGACCCGTTAGACCATTACTTCACTGCTGACAGATAAAGATTAGACACTACACAAATATTAACTGTTTGCTCTCCTGCTTCAGGCACACATGTAAATATTTGTAAACACTGGCCCCAAAGACCACCAAGTACTTAAATGCCGTGAAGTCGTCTATGTACACTTTAAGCAGCCAAAATGCAAATTTACTTAAAAACGATGCAGAAAAGGCAAAAGAGCCTCCCTAAGCTGAAAAAAAAAAGAAAATAAAAATCATTATTTGTTATTTAATAGCTAAAAAAAAGGGCAGCGTCACTGCCTTAGCAATAGTTTCTTTTGCTCCCTCCTTCTTTTCTTCTTCCATTCAAAGAACAGTCATCTTTAAGGTGGTTAAAATATCCAGGGGAAGGATGTAGATGTATATTTTACTTTTCCTGATTGCACCATAATTGAGAAGCTAAGGGAAACATGTTCAGGGAATATTTGGTGGCCATAGAGTAACTTTTTGTAGCCTCTGGTCATCTGGCATGGTTAATGTTGATCCCCTCACTTTTATTCCAATTTTGTAAGTTTATTCCTGTAAAAGATCTTATTTGCTGAATTTATTTATCTATTAAATGGGATTATATCAGACAACAGACATTCAAAGCTCCATTCAAAACAGGGCTTTAAATGTAAAAATAAAAAAATGAAAGAAAAGAAATTCAGTACAGCCCTACAAGTTATCATCTCGTACTACCGTCTCCCTCAGGTTTCACACGCTCGAGTCTGCAGCCTGGAGAATCGAGTGGAGTCTTTGGCCCAGTCTGAGGGCCGGCTAAGGGAGCATGTCTCTGCACTGGAGGAGGAGAAGAAGCAGCTGGCGAGCACCGTGACACGCCTTCAGGACCTCCTCACCAGTCTGGGCATTCACACCACCCCTGACGGAAACACACTCCCCCCGCTCACTGAAAGACACACAGTGACAGCAAAGGTGGAAGACAGGGAGGAGCTGTCACAAAGGACTGTGGACACTATTCCCCACCCTCTGGTTCTCCCATAGGGTTCATAACTGCACCTAATAATTTTGGACCGGAGGAGGAGTCATTTGTGGAAGCAACACGGAGAGAAGGTCAGGTGAGACGTTCAAATGACTCCCAACTTGGAACTCTTTCCTCTTCCAAAGCTCCACTGTGTTTTTTATCAAAAGGCAGTTGTATCAACAACAGAGAGGAAAAGAATGGAAGTAAAAAAAAACTGGGACTAGTTAACCAACATAGAATAAAACCCAGAGTATTATCCCAAAAGGGCTCCTGCTCTCTATCAAATATAAATGAACAACAGTCCCCAAAGATAGCACTGTCCCACTGGGCCTCTACTGTATAAACAAAACAGTTACATTTGCACCTGTACTTGTATGTGTGTTTGTGTCTTTGAAAGTCTGTGTTTTTCATGCCCCTGTGTCAGAGGCCACCAAACTAAATAGCCAAAGAATGTCCTGATTAAAGAGAAACTTTGGTTATTTTTCAACCAAAACCTTCCACCTTTCCATGTTTTCATTACTAAGTGACTAATGGGGACAATAATATTTGAAACTGGTCCATAGCATTTAATTGCCTCAGCAACTATAATGCAGCCATCATGAAATGGTTTTGAATTAGTTGAAATTTTGCAGCCCCTGGCTTTTTGTTATTATCATGCAGTGGTTTGATGTATGCTAATGCCAGGTCAGCACAATCACTTTAAAGTAACTCCCTCTGCAAGATGCAGTGTATGTACAAGAGTGTTAGCATCCAATTATAGCACAGCTAGCCACAAGCTCTGCCTATACATATCCAGCAATGTCAGAACAATTCAGAAGTGTGCAAACTTTCACCAAAATCCTTTTACATAAAGCTAAACTACACTTTCTGTACTTCAACATAAACTCCTCCCAGAACTCCTCATTCCACGGTTGTTTTCTGGCATCCAGTCACCTCGCTAGATTTTAGAACAAGACCTGCATTTTCACAAATGTTTTTGAACATTTATTAAAAAAAAATCTGAGCCCATGTGTGACATAACATGCGTTTTTAGTGAATGTGTATTGATGGTGCGCAATTGCTTGAAGGACTAATTTGCAGCCCATATTACAACTTTCAAAAATTGCTCTCTCCATTACCCACTTAGACACAAAACATGGAGAAACATCATCCATGGTGAAAGATACTGAAGTTACACTTTAATATGAAACAAGCTCAAACAAAGCATCAGTTCCTGAAACATGTTATTGGTCTCTTGTATGCTTAACAAATATTTAATACAAATATGTTTCCAAAGAAAAAATATGAGAAGTGTGAAGGGACGGGTGAAGACATAAACTTCATGACAAAGTGTTTTTTCCCTATTATATTAGTTGAATCTGACATAAGCTAATTGATGTCAGAACTGATGGTGGTGCTCATATTCAGAGGTTAAAGGTAAACTATTTTTGTTTCCTCCTCCTATTTTCTGTTCTTCCAGTTTTGTTTCCAGATCCTCTTAGTTCTAGTTACAGCTGCTCGCAGGAAGAGTAACACAATCAATCCAGTCCATTTCACATCCTGTTTTTCACCTTTGAATACATGTTGATGTTTGTGTAGAAAGGGAAATGGATGCATTTTCAGCAGAAAAAAAAAACGTTTAAACAGTAGCCGTGCCTTTCTTGTGAGGGGACTTTTACAGATCAATTGATTTGAATTACTTCAAAATACACTTCTGTCTGAAACTTCAAACAGGAAACTTCAGCTGCTGAGACAATCTGTCAGCCACGAGTCATTTACTGTATCCAACACACTGAATTCCTTCTACCCGAGATGCAGCTTGATGTGTTTGTATGCGAGTGTGTAAATGTGTGTGTGTGTGTGTGTGTGTGTGCACTTCACTGATGGAAACAAATCTATTGATTTACACTGTAAAGACATTTTGCTTTTACTCTCCTTGCACATCTGTTTTGTTTTAAGTGATTATTGCTATTATTGTTATCCTGTACTTTAAAATACATTTCATATCCTTTCAGCACTTTTGAAGTGAGTAGTTTTCTTTGTGTGTTTTCCTGCATGCAGTATGGACGTGTGTGTATGTGTGTGATGTGTCAGACTGTTAAAGATGGTGTAGATTGTACCAGCTCCTGTCTAAACATGCCACTCACCTTTAATTCTAAAGGCTTGATATAAGGTTTCAACCCTATGGGAGTTTACAGTACACAGCATTTAAAACACAGACGTGCATTTTGTTTCCAGGAACTCCTCCTGAAGTTAAGGAAAAGACATGTTGGGGCAAGTTCAAGCTCTGTTAGTATGCATGTCTGTGTGTGTACACAAGAAAAAAGCAACAGCAGCATAACCTCAGCCCCAAAAAATAATGAAAATTCATAATGAAACAGAATTTGTCCTTACTTGTTTGTCATTTTTACTTAAAATCTAATACTTTTAATACTACTAATAATTTGCTGTGTTCATGTTCACTCCATTGAGTATTTTATTGTTTTGTTTTGTTTTATTTGGAAGACTGCATTTCCTGGAAATAACATGAGTATACGATTACACAGAGCTCCCAGCAAGATCTTTTTCTCCTCACATTCCTAAACCTGTTTGAGGACCTCTGTGTACACCCATTAATCAACCAGCTGGTAAGGCTGGAGCCGCCTATTTATCAGCATGTTTCTGTGTGAGCACATGATGGTTGCTAACAAAAATAGCTACAATAAAGGCCATTACAGGTATTATATAAGATTAGCTCTGTTGTTAAATCTTGATCGAGTAGAAGCCACCAGCTTGTGTTATTATTACAAACAAACCTGGTATGATGCCATTCCACACACTGAGTTTATCTCTGAACAGTGGGGTTTAAGATTTCCCACCTTTATACTTAATTGTTAAGTATTTTGAGAGTTCTTATACAAGCAATCCACATACGTCAAGCTGGCGGGCAGTTTTTTCATCGTACTGTTTTTCAACAGGTGTGGGAAAAAAATTGACTTCTGGTCTGTTTTCAGGTTTTAGAGAATCCAGCCAGTGACGAGATTTCTGTCAATCATGCCAAGTCATTACAGAAAGGGGTGTTCCTATTGGCTGTTTTGCATGTGCACGTCAAATTGTAAAACCCTGGCGACAAGTTTCCACATAGCTCTATGTACGTATGCAATTAAACTAGAAGTCCATTCATTCCTATGGGGACCTGTGTCTGATGTTTTGACCAGGAATTTGCCTCAAGTGCATTGAAAAAGTTGTACTTTTTGCGGCAGATTTCAGACTGAATGCACAAGTCAATTATAGTCTTATTGAATTTCACCTTTATTTTACCAGGAAGTCCCTTTGAGATATAAAAAAAAATGTCTCTTACAAGTGATACTGGGCCAAAATTACAGACATTCAAAAATTCCAACATATTTGTCAGTCAATTCAGTGACTTAACTTTGTCAGTAGTCTAATTGTGGAGTTGTTTAATATGTATAAGCTAGTACATCTAATTTGACAAATTTGATAAGTATTATCTACGCAATGTTTTGTCTTGGTATGCCCCACAATGGATGGAGAAAAACAACAAAATTATGTATCGAGAACAATAGCATGCAAGCCCTGTATAGTATATGGAATCACAAATACAAAACGAAAATGTGTGGAAACTTGTGCAAATCCTGCAGAAAAAGTTGTACAAGAATTGGCAACAACCACCAACCCGCCATACAACCCCAGGAGAGACGACTGACAAATGACCTTTGCCCTGCCCTGCTGTGCCCTGTGGATGGCAGCAGGACAAAAGACTTTCTCTACAGGGATCAACAAAGAATCACATTATTCATCAAAAACAATAATTAGTGAGCTCCTGCACGGATCACTCAGCTCAATTCTTGATCCAAACCAAACACTCCTGCTGAATGGAGATTTCCATGAAGCAGCAACAAAAGGAGTCAAATTCTTCACATGACACCTGGAAGCCGGACCCGCCCTCCTCTGCTACTAATGAGCAGGTAAACTGCATGACTGCTTAATGCGGGGCCACACCCTGCAGATCCCCATCACCAGCCTCGCTGAGGCTTGATTTAGATCTCCTGTGATGATCTCTTGAGATTGATGTGGATTTTTTTTAAAGCTACATAACCCCTCCTTGACCGAGCAGCCCTGCCCAGCTCCTGTGTACCTGTGTTAAAGGCTCAGTTATGATGCAAGGTCGTAACAGTTAAGACTGTGTGTGCATCTGTGTGTGTATTTGTGCGTGTGTGTGAGCACCTGCTGTGTCAGAGTGCCAACTGTTGCAAGTTGAAAAGGGCACAAACTTCTTGTGTATTCGCGTGACTGTGGTTGATACTCAACATCTGTGGACAGATCTTCTTAATTCTCTGGTTGAGTGAGTCGAGAGGGAGCAGGATCACCCGGCGTCTAGAGTGCCGCCAACGCTGTGTGTAAACAGGGTGTATGTGTACAGCGTGTGTCTACAGCATGTGTGTGTTTATGTGTCTCCCTGCCAGGCCAAGCTGACTGCCAGGACTTGTGCCGCTGCCCGGAGTTTGTTTTATTTGACTTGGCATGTGTTTTCTGTTCACCTCAGGCCTGCCCTGCCCTGCCCTGCAGTGAGCTCCACCACATGCCTGTATCCTCCTACAACCCAGATCCACCCATGGACGGTATAAAAGATGTGGACATAGCCACTGTGACGTCAAACCTTTGGTTTGTGGACTGTCATTTTGAAGCCTCAAGTCGTAACCTTAGGTTTGAAGTAAGAGGGTTGAGATAAAGCAATAGTCCTGAGTGTTTAGTCATGTTGCGCAGTGAGTCTCGCGAGAATTGTTGAAAATCTGGGGTTAGCATCTCGACATGACCCATTATGCTAGTGCTGTATAGATAGGTTGGTTAGCATTGTGCATTGTTTATTTATTATAATAATTGGGATGCTAATTTTGCTTGGTGAAAACAGGCTTAAAATCTCGATGCAGATCAAGACATCTTTAGGCGACCAAAATTCACTTTCATGAAGGAAAGACAAACTGTGGGTCCTGAGACGGAAACCACATATGACCTGCCAAAATATGTTCATGGCCATTTAAATGTACACAATGCATTGTATGTGCATTGCTAAGCTTTAGGATCCTCTGAATTGAAAATTCAGCGGTTCATTGAAACAAAAACTCTAAAGCAGAAGTGCCTTCGACATGTGTTCTTCCTAACGGCCAGCAGGAGTCATGTATGGTTTAGGGTCTCAGTGTCTGTGGATCTGGTCCCAAGCCGTGGCCCCTTGGTGCATGCCACCCCCCCTCTTTCTCACCCCTTTTCCTGCCTATCTCCAGCTGTCTTGTCAACTAAAAAGGAAAAAAATATGTACTTTAAAGATGTACATTTTCACTAGCCAAAATAAGCTTCCCAATTATCACCACAGTTAGCATGAATTACAGCTGCACCTAGCCAACCTAGCTAGCTATTTATTGCGACTAATAACTGGTGACTTTGCATGACTTCATGCAGCAAACAAACCAAGATAGCTATGGCTAAAAATCTTAACTTAAGGCTTCCAAACAGTTGTCTACAAGCGCCAACATGGTGTTAACCTTTGACTTCTTATATAAAGTTCATGACCCATGGGTAGATATTTCAGTCTGGACTAAGGAGTTAAATCAACTGACAGAAGTCCCCAAAGCTGCACTTCCAGCCGTCCGTCTTTATCAGCTCACCTTTACACACCAATAAATACCGACTTCATCCTTTTATGTGGTGTACAAAGTAATTGTGGTGCATGTAATCATTAATGATGCTATGTTTAAACTACACATCAGGTGCTAAGATGACAGCGCACTGGTCAGTACAAAAGGTCAACCGGTGTCAGTAACAGCTCATAAAGCAACAGTGAGTCTTGATAAGCAGCTACTTTTCCTGAAGCATCCGGATAATTCAGTGACAGAGGCCATAAAGTCAGTGAGCTCCTGATGGGTCTGGGCTGGTCTGTCTTTGTTTAATCTGACATTAGTCTAAGTTATGAGTCTGTAAAATAGTATGTGAATAAATGTACATTCTGATAACAGTAGTGATCCAACATACAGCAAAATGAAGATAGTTTTTTTTTAAGTTGTTCTCACCCTAATCTGGTTTCTTGAGAAATGACATATTTCATGTAAAAAAAAAAAAAAACATTAATTAATTTATTACGAAAGTATACTGAAGCATGAGTCTACTTTAAGTGTCTGAAAAAAAAAAAACTCCACACAGAAGATCCAAAAGCAACGCCTTGCTGTGAGGAGTGGCCACCACTATGCCATCATGTGACCGCGATACATTTTAGGTAACAGAAAAAGCCAAATTTAATAGTTCAAGCTTGGAAATAAAAGTCTCAGCCCAACTTTATACCTGACCAATATTAATTGCCATACAACATTTTTAATCAATATTCTTTCTTGCTCTGTAATTTTCTTAACAAAGCCAGTTTGTGCATTTAAGTGCTTGTGCTGTACTCATGAGCACATGGCAAAATAAAACATTGAGCCATTCTCCATAATTTAGTCCTTTATTTTTTTTTTAAATAAGCACATTGTCTTCCCAGGAAAGCTTTTGAATTGTTCCCTTTTAAATTTCCAATCAACATATGCGGTCACTAATTCTGATTTGTTCTGGTGAGTTTATTCTGCACTCTGCGTCCACTGTGTCCGTCAGTTTTAAGCAGAACAACAGACAGGTCTTGTTTCAAATAAACATCTCTGCAAGGAAATTGCACATATATCCCGCCCTGTTCATTTCAACATCAGTGTCTGTAAGCGCCCATGTGTGTGAGTGTCTGTGTGTGTGTGTGTGTTTCAACACACCAGCCAGACATTGCAGCCTCACATGCCTGAACTGCTCGTCAACATGTTACCATTGCATAATATTGTGTTTACTGATTGATACTCCACTCATGTTCACTCTAAGTGTTGGTGTGTGATTTGTTTGATACAATTCAAAATTTATGGAAATAGAAAAAAAACTCTGTTTCTTTCTCTTTGTTCTAATTGAATCAAAAGAAACAGCACTCCTGTCATTTTATCATGTGACTGCAACCATATACATGATAATCTGCTGCAAATAAACACAGTAAAGCATTTTATAATTAATAGAATAGAGAGGGTTTTCTGATCATTTCTAAGTTGTCCTGCATGTCATGTTGGTTTGAAGGTGACATGATCAGTGTTTGAGATGGTAAACAGCGTTATAAATTAAAGATGTGAAGATAAGACATAGTTTAAGGTTACAGCAGGCACCAGGTGTTTTATGATAATGATTTATTACTTCTGATGAAAACTTAATAAATCAAAGGTCATAAAAAGATATGATCCCTCCTGGGCCACACCCTCTATAAAGTACAGTACAGTTTAGTTATTATTGGAAGTTTGATAGGGAGCAGATCTTATGTAATTATTTTCTGCTGATCCTTTCAAAGTTTGACTGTGTACCACATTTATTCAACTGGATAGCTGAGCATGTCTTTTGTTTTTTTTTGTTTGTTTGTTTGTTTTGTTTTTCATTTTGCGTGGGTTTAAATGTGGATAGTTGGACGGTGAAAGTTTTGTTGGTCAAGAGAATGTATAATACATGACCTGACTGAATAGGAGAGACGAGATGAGACAGTGATGAAAAGGAAAGGGAAGTAGAAGAAGTCAATACCAAAGAAAATATATGTTTTTCTTTCTGAATTTGAAGGGAAAATGTCTAAAAAAAAAATGATGGTTGCATGAATTGAAAAGGTTGTATAAAATTGAAATAAAAAATATATAATTTTTAGAGAGGACTTAACGGTAAATGGCATGTTATTTCTCTACGAATGTTGGATGTTTATGGTAACACTTTCGAAAAAAATTAAAAATAATTGATTTACAGTGTAATTTCATTTTATGATCTCAAGTAACAATCATGCACTTAAAATCCGACATAGTGTCACAAATGAGTAACAATTTTGTATTTTTGAGTATTTGAAGAATGTAAAACAAAAGTGATGTTTGTTACAGTTACAATATACCACTAACACTGAGCAGGGTCAGCTACTATAATGTGATTAACTTTTTTTTTTAATTTTTTTTTTTTTACAGCACCTCAAAGTAGCATCTAACTAAAATAATGATGAAAACACATTTTATTAGTTTAGCATAATATCAGAATCAAAAATTTGCCTTGTTGGGCTTCAGTGGTCTACATAGCACAAAACACCCTTTGACCTTTGACCCTTGTGACCCTCAAGTATATCTAATTTCTACTTTCCCTTTAAATGGATACTTTTTACTCCCTTGTTCTCTACACTCTGATTATCTTACATAAAGCAACACAAGCAAACGGTTTCTTATTGGTGCCTTATTGATTCATCTGCAAGCAAACTTCATCTGCAAGTGTCAGGCTTTAACATATAGAGCTGCTCTATTTGCTTACTAAAACACATCAGTACAGTGGTATAAAGTGGAAATACTCTCCAATACATGGACATCATGCAGTGAGAAGTGAAGTGTTGAGGACACTGGAGCGCAGTGTGCTGCAGAGCCTCCAGCGGTGACCTCAGAGCGAAAGAGGCCCAGATTATGAAAGAGGCAGATTGTAGTCCTCCTGCTGAGTCACAAACTGCTAACATGGACCAGCGGAGAAAAGACGTCCTCACTGGAGGACTGGTGCGGATGATGTTACAGGAATTGTGTGTGTGTGTGTGTGTGTGTGTGCCATTGTGTGTGTGTAAGGGTGTTTCTGTTTGTTGTAGAAGGTCAGGCGCCACAGTTTGGGTGTGACCACCGCTGTCCTGTCAGCACATCGAGTGTCCACAGAACCCCTCCCTTTACCCCCTGCTCTCTCTCTCTC
>JAOWBC010001255.1:25543883-25555414 GCA_028566105.1 Hypoplectrus providencianus | reverse complement strand
CATGAACAATTGTCAAAACCATCACAGTTACAAAAATTAAAGTTTTCATGTACAGCAGACCATTCTTGTTCACGTACAAGTCATCTGAGAAAGCAGCCTATATTGACTCTTCGTCGTAAGGTGGCAACCACTAGTGGCTGTAGTGATTATGACAGGAGCAAAGGAGGAAATCAGGTGATGTTGTAAAAAAAAAAAAAAAAGCAATAGAATCAGGGTAGGAGGGCACATGGAAGAAGTTCACCTATTCTGCCTCATATGTATAAGTAAGAGGTTTCTGCAAAACTGTGTTTAGGGGAAAGAAACTAGATTTAGGCAAATAAAGATCGCGGCTTTGATTAAATACCTTTCTTTTTCTAAACTTATAGGTCTGGCCACTTTTATGACATGAACATTACTTATAAAGCCACAAATACATAACTATATCAGTGCTTAATAGTGTCATCCCTTACATCCCATCACATAACTACATTTTACCCAAATGACCTTTTGCAAATGCAACCTATTATATAGTTTAGATTTAAAGACAATTAACAGCATTAGAGCCTATTTTATTACATCTGATTTAAAATAAATACATCCAATACATCTTCAAACATCCAAGAGCAAGTTTCTGGCCAAGTGTAGTATAAAAGGATCCTGGCAGGGTGGAACACGTTTAGTATAAGAATTAGAGGTCATGTCAACGGTAAGAAGGAGAGGAGGAACAGGCAAGAGACCTCATCGGTAATTACTGGAGGATGTGGGGGCATTTAGAGGACGCTGACACTGCAGCTTATCAACTCATAACTGGCCCTTAGTACTTCATATTTTAACATGAGGGAGCTTTTAGCATGCATCTGGTTTATTGAGAGAGTGAGGGAATGAATGAAATCATTAGATGACAGAAGAACATTCGAGATGATGGTGTGTCCGAAGAGAGGCTGGAGATGGTGGTGATAAAATGTTAATCAAATCCTAATGGCCTGAATGTTCTGGCTGATGTATGATTATAATTATCCATGCCAAAAACGATTACAATTAACTATACAGAATTAACCTGCGTCGTCTGAATGATGGGATATTTCTTTTATTGAAAGCGCAAAACACAATTTCATAGAAAATGCAGGAAGAGCCAATGTCACTGAAATGTCAAATCCACCAGCTGGCTTTCTCCCAAAACATCTGCTCTCTCCTTTTCTAGCAAACTCATGAATATCATTATCCCAAAATAAGATTCCTAAAATAACATTTGCTCTCCTGCATGAGAAACCGTGTTTGTGTGCGCCGCTTTCCATTATAACTTCAGAATGAAGGCTCATTTTATTCTCATTGTACAAGATCCTCTACAAGACGTGACTTGAAT
The DNA here is from genome assembly GCA_028566105.1 of Hypoplectrus providencianus. NCBI lineage: Eukaryota > Metazoa > Chordata > Actinopteri > Perciformes > Serranidae > Hypoplectrus > Hypoplectrus providencianus. Next base: position 25,554,072 of record JAOWBC010001255.1, on the reverse strand, counting down.
GGTCAGCTGTGGAAATACTGCCCTATTTACAAACCACAGGGAGAGAAAGTGAAATACTGTGTTCATCCACATCAAGCTCTTACAGTATATGCTTAAAATGCTCTACAAATAATGGGGTCATCACAACACAAATAGTGCATCAAACCACCACAAAAGCAGCAGCGATGCAGACCACTCAGAGTGACGCAGCACATTAGATCATCCTTCACCTCTCAGCCCACTAACAGTGACTCATTTCAGACTGAAGTGGAAAATCTCCATGATGCTAATTAAATACTTAACATGTTTGTCTCATTGTTGATAATGAATTATTAATAAAAAAATATGTTGTATTCAATTAAAAAATGATTATCTTTTCACCAAATGAACTCAAAACCACTTAAAAGCTCACCACTTGTATTAGCACAGGAACTGACTCACTCAATCTGGGACTAAGTCACCTGAAAACACACGTCTTTAGTCTCATTAACTTAAAGTCACTTAATTTATGTCAGCAGATGAAGGAGGAGGACTCAAACTTAGACAAATACACACCAGGCAAGCGGATAGGCTGAAGTTAAATGGTGCAAATGCACATTCATCACATTGTCTTTTAGGTGGTCACCTATCTGCTCCGTTTCAGTCTTTTAAAAAAAAAAGCCAGTTACAGAGGATTTTGGCCAATCACAGGTCATTTTTAGAAAGACTAAAATGGTTTAAAATTATGCAAACTTGCAAAACTAGCATTTGTCATCATGGCATGTTCTTGTAAATTTAAAAGTAGCCAAAAAGGAGCACTTAATCCAGCTTGTATTTCTATGTTTCCCACAATTAAACTACCAAATCAAAGTATATCTGGCAACAAATATTAGCATTTTCAGTTGTTATGTTTTAATTTGTCTCGGAGAACAACACTCTCTGCCATCTCAACCCACTTCTGGGCTAAACTGAACTACCCTGGTACACTTACCCATTTTCTATTAAGGTTGGAGCAATTATGAAGCAAAATTTTTGAAATAATAAATGAATAAAAAAAGAGCATTGGCATGTTTCCATCAACTACTTTGAAACAAATAAACAAAGCTGCATAAACATACTTTTGTCAGTAGATGGCAGTGTAAATATTGTTGTTTGCTAATCTGTCAGCCAACATTAGAGGTAGTTTCTGAGAGAGAAAACAGAAGATAATGACTGGGGGGTTTTCATTACGAGAGCCATATTTAGCAATAAATGCTGTTTTTACACTTTGTACATGCAAATAAAAAAAATATCATGTCCTGGTAGCAAATATAGAAACAGCAGATAAAGCAAAAACACTCCATGGTCCTAAATAAAGGGGATGCATTTCTCACTATACTCTTATATAAAAAGGAAATATTACCATCACTCTTGAGAGATTGCTGCAAAGACTTTAGGATTGATTATTTCAATAGGAGACTGATTGTCTGGTTCCACCAACTGATGTTGGTATATAATGTGCCTATTTATCATGCATTTTATTGAGCTTTTATGTTTGTGTGTTTTTATTGTGTTTTTATTGGTTTTATGATGTATTTTTATTGCAACCCTGCCTGCAAGCCTGCTTTCCCTTTCAGGATAATAAAAGTTGATGGTGTGAGTTGTGACCAATAAAACACTTTAAAGTGTAAAGTGTTCATGTGAAGTTATATCAATATAAACAGGATTCCAGGACCACAAACAAAAGTGTGGATTTCATTTCAGTTGTGATACATAGTATGTAAAACTACTGAGATCCTACATTAGAAAACAGCACGTGAATCCAGAAACCACCCTGTGTGCAGGAGCAGAACCGCTCATTTGTTCAGTTGGCAGGCATGAAAGAAGGTGCAATCGGAGCGCATTGATTTTTGCTCATGTTAAAAAGCTTTTATTGACATGGCATTTTCTCACCAGAAAGGTTACAGCAGAGGAGAGAAGAGAGGGAGGGAGAAGGTGAAACATGAAGGGATACAAAAGAGATTCAGCACCATGATGGCTCTGCACTTTGTGGAAATTCGCCCCATTTTAGCCCACTTTACTGTGCTGTACCCTTTGAAGTACTGCCTCTCCCAACACACATGAGAAGATGCGGCTGACTCTTCAGACCTTGAAACTGGGAGTCGGCATGAGGGCCCCCTCCGTATTTCTTTTCATGAAGAAAACAAAGAGAAAGGGACAAGGCAACCCCTCAAGGACACACTGTATTCAGAGCACATGCAACTAATATATAGCACATTGATAGAAACAGACAGACAGAAAAATGGACAGACGGGCAGATTAGAGTCACAAGGAAGTCTGAAAACCTTCATCACCTTTAAAGGTTTGCTCATAATGATAATCTCTTTGTGAAACATCGTAATTTCTCCATAAAGAGTCATAAAGCTTCACCGTGGCTCCGTCTCAGGAGAGCAAGACGACGCCGTACTGCTGACACAGCACTAAATCACCATACTCTCCCTCCTTCTGCCTCCTCCTCCTCTCCCTCCTTCTCCTCCTCGTTTTTAATGGAAAAACATGCTCACTACCCGTACCTCATGTCCCACTATTTCTTCCCCATTTCTTTCTTCTCTAAATATGTTTGCAGACATTTTTAGATTACCTTCAGCACACTCAACAGTGGTAAGAAACACCTTTAGCTCTTTTTAAAAATGCGTATTTTTCACACAAAAGGCAGGGTAGGAGATAATTTAACCTGAATTAGCAGATATTTTGGGTGTAAATATTATTATTTACATATCCTGCAAATCAAGAAGTTCCAGGTCACCTGATAAATGCCATTTTCACTCTCTTTTTGCTCCATTTTTGGTCTCTACAAATTTTTAAGGGGCATATCTGGCTCTTTAGCTGTAAAATGCTCCACTTGTTTAGTTATTTCCTGTCTTTGTGAATGTTTCTTTCATATTAAATCGAGAGCTAATGCAATTGTCCAATCAATATGGAAAGATGGTTGCCAGTTAAAGTAAGAGAGTCAGAAACCTTTTATTCTTGAACCCCTGTTGTAGGTATATAAAAACCTATTAACATATTTTGTGATATAAGGCTTCACAAATAGCCTTATTTTTGTGTATTTTGTGTTTTGGCTTCAAATCACAGGACAAGAGCTCCAAAGAACTTGAACTATAGAACTACAGTAGTAAAGGAGACCAAGTTAACACAAAAAGCATCATGAGAACACGTCACAGCTATAAGCAGTGGGCGTCCAGAACAAAGAAGGCAGGGTTGTTCGTTTTTGAGTCCGAGTCCCCATTGTTCAAGTCCAAGTCAGAAGTTCAAGTAGAGTTCCAAGATTGTTCTCCATTCTATAGGAGCTGATATGCAATAGAAAGGTCTACTAAAAATGATCAGTTTATTTAGTTCTGCTAAAAATCGACCAGTGTCCAAAACTGGTGACCAGTCCAAAATCTCAGCGGAAACAACATTGATATTAACATTCCAAAGTCAACTTTTTTATGTGGTTGTAACATTTCTTTATGAATTTTTCAGAAATTCTGAGTAAACAATGTGCAAGCCGGGTCATCGCTCACCAGGATGCAGACTGTGAGTCTGCATCCTGGTGAGTCAAGTCCCAAAAATCAGGTCCTTATTATAATTGACAGATTGCAAATCTTAGTCGAGTAACAAGTCCCACAAATACCTGAGTAATCCACAAATCCCTCCAAGAAGGCCACGCACATCCCACCTGAGTCCACCTTCAGAGGCAGGTGCTATGACTTCCTCCCCACACAGAGCATTTCACATGATGACACACAGCCAGCTCGTTTGGCTGAGAGGCAGAGAGAGGTGAGATGACGCTGAAGATCAGAAGCTCTGAAAGCCAATAAATGATCTCTGGGGAGAAGCAAGTACCATTCACCTCATTAAAAAGTCACACTGCTGTGGGCAAAGACCTTCTAATTCTTTCATTTTAGACTACAAAACACACACACACACACACACAAACATACAAATGAGATTACTTTTAAAGTGTCGTATGGTTTGAGCCCTGGGTAAGAAATAAACCAGTTACATCTGTAATAATTACTGCAGATCAAACAAAAAAATGCATTAAAAAAAAACTAAACAAACCTTGCTTGCCCCCTTTTTTTTCTCACCACCAACACAAAAAGGTGTAAAGGATGAAAGAGAATTTCAAATCCCTGCAGCTACTGATGCTTTAGTATCTAAGAACATCATTGTGTCCATTTAAAGCAGATCCAGGGATTAAATTCAGACATCTCAGCGAGGGCACAGTGAGAAGGATCAAATGTACAACATCTAATGCCTGGAATACAAACACAACCTGCGCGGGGCCTGCCGAGTGTTGTCAAATATCCTCTCTTGTACCAAAATCCATAATCTCATCATGCTGTTACATTCAATCTCTAAACTCTCTACATCAGATTCTGCAGTAATGCAGAACTCCAAAAATAGCCCACATACACCGTCTCTCGAGTGATTTCAAACCGAGGTGACGTGGCAGACTGTCAGCGTGTCTGACAGCATTCATGCTTAATGTTCATAATATTCAGCAAATTACTGGATCTTGAATCAAAGTTAAGTGCTGAGAGGGACACTCATCTTCTTCTCACCCAGTCGGCATTCATGCTGCACTGTTGTGTTCATCATTAGAGCTTCTCACGGCAAATGCATGAAAGGTGTGACAGACTGAGCAGAACAGGCAATGACTGAGCAACTCACTTGCTTTTTTGAGTCTAATTAATAAAATGGTCTAAAGCGTTGAAAAATTTAATTCATTATTTTGTCATAATAGTGCCCTGCAACAGACTGGCGTCCTGTTCAGGGTGGCTTTTTTCTTGTCACTGTATATGGCTGATTGCTTCACGTCAATGTGATTGACATAACATTGTGGACAATGTGTTACAGGACAAAATGAATTGTAATGTCTGTGATGTGAATATTGTGGGTATTAGCAGTTACGTATGCTTTTGTCCTGGTATTAAAACAAGTAATAATGTTTTTAATGGTGTAATAAACCTTTTAGAGGAACAAAAGCACTTTTGCACTATTGAGTGCTTTGGGCCCTCATAATTACATTTTAAATTAAATTAATAAAATAAAGCACTTTATGAGGCCTCTGACAATGTCTTTGATAACAGGTGAGAACTGAAAATGTTGAAGACGACAGCGGACGAGCAGCCTCCAAATCCAAGTGTTCAGCGATCAGAGAAAAATGTAAAATTAAAAAATACTGGAAATACAATATAATCAATCAATCAATACCGAATTGTTATTGAAGGGGAAATTTTGAGTCAATGGTCGTGCTTGAGTCAGGAGGTCACAAAATCTTTCCTCTGTGCATCATTTATTAGCAGTCTGGCCACTGCTAAGCATGACGGCTTACTTTGAAAGGACTAACAGACACACAGACTCCAGCAAGCCAGATGATGACCCTATTCTTGGACCATCCTGCTGGAAAAGCAATAAATTTGGGGTATAAAATCTTCAAATCAGAGTGTTTGAACCCCTGTCCCTCTTCTTAGGACACATAGCTTTCCAGGTTTCCTCAGTTAGGAATCACATTTAAATCTTCCATCTGCTGGAGCTTACACCCAATTAAAAAGTTCACTTTTTTTCAGATTTCTGGCAAACTGTCAAGCTGATAGTTCAGCCCATGCTGTGTGGGACTAAAAGTGGATATTTTCCCCCTTTTTGCTGGTTCATCAGTGCACACTGAATCACAGCAGTTCACTAATCACACACACAATAAGAAAATAGGAGCGAGTCAATACCTGTGGTTTTCTAACCGGATTTCAAGGAGGCTGGAGGATCCTCAAGGAGTTTCCAGCTGGTCCTCTGAAATGTGGAACGCTTCGATTTCAACCTATCACCACAGCCAATAAAAAGTGTTTTGATCAGGCCTTTCACGCTCCTCTGTTATCCCCACAGCACTCGGTCCCATCTGTGTGGAGCTGCGAGATAACATAGAAGCTCTTCACAGAAAGGTTCTCATCAAACACTGCAACATCCAAATATGTGGATCAGGTCAGTTTGATAAAAAGGTAAAAATAATGTCTCAAAGACATGACGGACACTGAAAGAACCTATCAAACAAGGATCTAAAGCCTGCAGTCTCTTTATCCAGTTTGATTTTATTAAAAATTCTACAACCACTAGTGTTGGCGACTTTTTCACATTTTTTTGTGACATGTTCATCATGGCTGAACTGCAGTCACTAAGTTATAATACTGAGTTAAATCAAAGTGATCTGTTGTTGAGTTACAGCTGGTGTGTTTTAATAAGCTGCCAACCCGAGCTGCAATGAAAGATGATTTGAATAATCTGATGATGACTTAATTAAGTGACAGATCATAAAGCGACATCTGTAAGTGACTGGATGTCTCCAGCCCACAGTGCAAAACCCAAAGCCGTACAGACTTTAGTGGTATAAAGACAAGCACTAAGTCAGCGGAGCAGAGAGATACAGAGCAAAATTCCTAAAGAACTAGAGACATTTTAATTTTAAGGGTCTGTAATTTCTAAATGATTTTATAAAAATGTCAAAGAAAATTCCTAGAATGAACTATGTACTTCGGCATAAAGTATGCAGAACAGAGGAATATCCCTGAAAGAGGCTCTAATTATACCAAAGTGAATATGCAGTACTTATTAAATTATGATTGGAAACCTATTTAACATATGTATTTGATTGTTTTCCAAGAAATTTCCTACTTTTACATGGTTAGCTCATCTGAGGTATACCGACACAAGGCTCTAAAGCACGTGACTTGTATTTATTAAATGGAGGTGATGGGAATCGTTAGCCGGATTCAAACTGTGCCGTCCATCAGGACCATCAGCCTCTGAGCTCATCTTTTTCAAACTCAAGAATTCTTGCAAAAGAATAAGTCATGGCTGGGAATTGTTTCAAATCCCAGCTTCATTTCACACAAAAAAAATGCTTTCCATGCATCATTTTCTCCAAAAAATGGTCTTGAACTCCAAGAATGAAATGTATTTAACGCTCCCACACGAGTGCCACGGCTTCACAACCAAGCAGCACGTCCGTTACCGGGGTAAACATCCTGTTATAATTACACTGGCACCATACAGGCAGGCTGAGCAAGTTTATTCTTTCTCTGAGAAAACTTAAATGAAAAACAAAATCTGTGCAAATATTGTCTCCTTTCATCCATTTTATAGGATTAACGACAAGCACGCAATTCACACTCAGAGATAATAGAATCCAGTGAATAAAGTCACAATCCTTCTGCTTGTTTTAATGGGAGCCGTTTTGTTCCTTGTTGACAACAAACAACAACAAATTGTTGTTGTATCTGGTCTGGCTGACAGGCCTGTTAGTGTCCCACTCGCTGCCAGACACCACTCAGTGCTCATGGTTTTGATGCGGCAGTTATCGCTGATAACAACCTCCAAACCCACACCATACTGTGGAGGCAGAGAGGCCACCCGCTGGTTCCCTTTGAGGTTAGGATGCTTCCTCAACGATGAATTGATTATCAAAATAGATTGACTAGTTGACAAATCATTGCAGCTCGAATCAGAATACAGAATAACACACACACACACACACACACACACACACACACACACAGAGTTATCATATATGCCACCGCTCTGTCAACAATCACAGGTAGTATGGTAGTAAACACATTTTAGCCTTATTCTCAAAATATTTGGAAATGCTTCAAGTGTCAAGCAGCTTTGACTGAACATAAAAGAACAGAAAGTGATTTTTTTTTTTCAGTTTTGGCTGCTTCCACCCCGTTCTAAGCTGCCGACTGAGCCCTGAGAGAGGAAAGCCGCTGCGGAGTGGAGATAAGGCTCCACCTGCCAGCCATGCTCATCACTGTTTGTGTGTTTGAGTATGTCTGCAACTGTGTGTGTGTGTGTGTGTGTGTGTGTGTGTGCGTAGCCATCCCAGGTCTGCCAAGATAAGTGGCTCTCAGGAAGCTGACCAAAATATCTGAGTTACACTAAACACCCAACAGAGATCAAGCCAGTACAAAGAAATAAACATATTTTTAGGGAATAGAGCGAAATGAAAAAAGATAAACAGAAAGACAATTTCCTCTGCAGCAGAAGCAACAGAAACACCTGTCTGCCATCAACTGTGTGGCAGCGTTAATATAAGGAGTGGCAGCTGGCCTCAGGTCTGTCGAAGCTCATGTCTGAAACCTGAATTTTTATTTACTTTTATTTTTTTTAAATATGAAATTCTTTTTCATACAAAACTTGAGTGATTATATTGAATCTCGTGATTATGGGAAACACATTTAAAATGATGACATATCATAATTATGTCAATAACAATAGATATTGCCCTGATCATAGACATACATCCTGGTTGACCTGGAAAGTAGGGGTGAGCATTGGCAAGAACCTCACAATACAATACAAAAGAACTGATAATAAGAGTTAAAATATCAATATTTTATTAGAGGTCAAAGTACAGCGTACATTGCTGGATTTATATTTTTTCACACCACGAGTGGAAAGGTGTAAGTGTGTGTGTTCACACCAGGCTTTAAGGGCCGACAACACCATACCAGGAAGGATATCATATGAACTCTATTGGCATCACATTCTGACTCCATATGATAATGAACAGTGTTGTTATTAAAATCCAGAGCATCTCTCTCTCTGTTCCTGCCTGTGTGGTGCCAAAGAAACCATATATATTATGGATGATAGACAAACCTTAAATAGTCCTTTGTAATACATCTATAATGAAACCACGCCAATTCCGTGATTTGCTGCAGTGATGTGTTTTCATCTGCCGTGACCAAAGTGTGCTGATTGATGTTTATTCATTAAACGGCTGGATAAGTAACTAACTAACTTGGTAATTCCGCCATGCATGCTTACATGCTAAACTGGTTGCAAAAAATGAGCCCAATAGCACGCTGCAAGCCAGCGGCAGTCACTCCGCTTCAATTCACGCCACTGGTGGACCACTTAGCCCAGAGGAGAGTGGAGGGGATCTCTGAAGAGACGGAGTAAGATAGTTCACCAGCAGCAGGGACTGAGGCAGAGGGACTGTTAAACAATCATCCTACAATCTCTACCTAAACATTGTACTGGTTTTTACAGTTTGCACATAACTATGCAAGTGAAAAACTCACACTCTGGAGCTCTGGAGAAAAGAATGTGGCCATGCATGACACAGACCCGGTTCTTAATGTATGTATTAAATGTGATCTGGACTTTGTTCAATGATTATCCACCTGGACTCAGAGCTGTCCACTTGTCATAAGATCACACAGTTTATATCAGATGTGAACAGGGCCTATGAGAAATGTATGAAACATTATTTAAGAATTTCAAATTAAAAAAATACTCAGTACATCAGTGCTTATTATCTTATTACTATAGAACATTGAAGAAATAAGAAACTGACGAGTCAAATGATTTTGTAAATACAAATACTGAGATATTTCCAAAGAGAACATTATTATGAAAAACTTCATTAATATTACCTAATGTTTGTGTTGTCTAGATTCTAAGTCATGATTTAACGCTTTTAAAAAAAAAAAAAAAAAAAATTTAAATAATGACTTTTTCTGTCTCTCTACATGATAAGTTAAAACATTTGCATATTAAATCAGAGGTAATCTGAGGATATCTCCCTCCTCATATAAACATCAGCTGCTGAAACTGGGTGGAGAAAATCCCGGTTCCTTTAAATGTTATAAAGGAGAGAAAGAAACTAAGAGATGTTTCTTTAAACAAGGAAGAAAAAGAAACACTGATCTATCTTTACAGCTCAACACCACACAGACACCAGCATGATCAATCATCTATCATCCGCACCAACACAACAGCTCTACTTACATTCAGCTGCTAGAAACTCTTGTGCTGTATCTGCAGCTCTCCATTTCTCACCGTTTCTGAGAAAATAACAGGAAGTGTTGTAGGAAGTGAAGTACACATGTGTCATTGCGTTGTCGCCTGTTTCTGCAAGCATTATGAGCAATATCATATCAGGCTCTTGAGATTCCGGCAAAAGGCTTCCCGGAGTGTGAAAGAAAGCGGTTGTTCAAGAAAAGGAAGCAGATACCACGAGCCACGAGTCATGCTTGTGTTGACGCGAAGAAGTGAGTGATCTTATGGTGAAACCATGACAAGAGCAGCACTGACCAAACTACTCATCCTCGTGATCCTCGCCTTCATCATCTGCCTCCCTGAATTCTTCAAACTGTCTCGAGGTGGGTCATCCAGCATTTCTATCCACTGTGTGTGTGTGTGTGTG
>JAOWBC010001255.1:25469797-25490162 GCA_028566105.1 Hypoplectrus providencianus | reverse complement strand
ACACACACACACACACACACACACACACACACACACACACACACACACACACACACACACACACACACACTTAGTTTTGTTATAATGATTCTCTCTCTCTCCTTTACTAGGTAAACATACCAAGAAGATCACCTGTGGATGCTGGAATTCTCAGAATCTCCTGGCTTTGGGAAGTGATGATAACACTCTGAGCATCAGCAATCATGAGGGAGACACTATCAGACAGGTAGCCATCAAACATGTCCACAAATGTATAAATACACAAGCAGCAGATAGTATAGCCTCACCTTGGTAGGAACAATTAAGTTTTTACATGTGTGAATTTGTAATTGCTGTAACCAGTTACTCCTAGGGTGAAAACTGTGGCTGCCAAATGAATGTGTCCATTTGGAAGTATGCCCCACTGTGGCGTAGTGGTTAGCATTCATGCCTTACAGCAAGAGTGCTTGGGGCTGGGGATATTGTGAGTTCAAATCCTGGCACGGGCACTTCTGTATGGAGTTTGCAGGTTCTCCCCCTGAGTGCATGGGTTTACTCCGGGTGCTCCGGTTTCCTCCCACAGTCCAAAAACCTGCACATTAGGTGAAATTGCACTTAGATGTGAGTGAGTGTGTATGTTTGTTAGTCAGCCCTGCGACAGGCTGGCCACCTGTACTGGGTGTACCCTGCCTCTGGCCCCAAGGCTGAGATAGGCACAGCCTGCCCGTGACCCTGGAATACCTGAATAAAGCGGTTAAGATAATGAATTAATGAATTTTTGCCATGGTCCACTCACATTTCTACCCTTTTTAGACTAATCTTCATACTTGACCAAACGTAGTTGGAGTTAGAGTTATTTATAGAGTTGCTGGAACCAGAAATAGAAAAAAAGGATCTAGTTGAATGTTCTGTTCCTTTTCCAGACTACACTTCGCGGTGAGCCTGCTGAGATGAAATTTGCAGTTATGAAGACAGATGAAAGGTCCAGTCAAGGAGAAAGCACTGTAAGTTTGTATTTTTCTGCAGTTATTATGAATATACATTTTCCATAACCTGACTTCATGGCATATGTTCCTGCAAATTTTTTACCCTTCAGGTGAGTCTGTCGGTGGACAAGAAGATACTGATGCTCTTCAATATCAACGACCCTGATAACCGGATAGAGTTGACCTTCCAACATCACTATGGGCACATTGTGTCCTACCGCTGGTATGCGCATGGTCATGACTATGAAACACCGACACTGACTCATGGAAGTCAAATATTTGTACTAAAGGAAGTTCTCCATTTCTGTGTTCCCTTCAAGGTATGGTGATGGGTACATTTTGATTGGCTTCTCCCATGGGTACTTTGTTGTGATTTCCACTCACATCAGGGAGATTGGGCAGGAGCTCTATCAGGCACACAACCATAAAGATAGTCTCAACAGTGTTGCCATCTCACCAGCATTGAACAAGGCTGCTTCCTGTGGTGACAACAGGTACACACAGGCTTTCACAAGAACAGCACAGTGATATTCAACGTTAAAGGTCAGAATTAATGCCTGTCTTCTTTCTGCAGCATTAAAATCCATGAGCTATCTGATCTCAAGGATATCAGCAATGTGGTCCAGCTAGATGATGAAACTAAAGGTAAGACCTTACTTTTCTTAGCCGTGTCAAAAGGCTGTTTTAAACACACACCCCAATTCTCTAACATCTACCTCTCTGTGTTCCTCCAGGTCTGGACCAGTTGAATTGGACAGATGACGGCCAGCTTTTGGCCATCTCAACACAGAAGGGGACGCTCCATGTCTTCCTCACCAAGCTGCCAATCCTGGGTGGGAGCTTTGGTACCCGGCTGGCCTACCTCACCTCCCTGTTGGAGGTCACTGTGTCCAACCAGGTGGAAGGGGTGAGGAAAGACATGCACTCACACAACACACACACACACACACACACACACACACACACACACACACACACACACACAGTACACATCACGCTGTGGTTTTAATCTAAAATGACACTTTAACCCTCTTTGATGCATTGTATTTTCCAGGAGAGCCCTGTGGCCATACAAGTAGAGGTAGAGCCGACTTTCATTGCGCTGGGACCATACCATGTGGCTGTGGGAATGAACAACAGAGCCTGGTTCTACGCCCTGATAGACCAACAACCTGGTGTGTGTGTGTGTGATGTTCCACTCATGAAATCCATTTTACTTTTCTATTAAGATGTGTTTCATTATTTATGTGCGGAAGAAGACGTGTCAGTGAAAAGTTTTGTTTGTCACTCAGGATTTAATAAACTCAAGGACATCGAGTATTTGGGGACAATAGCCAGCATGTGCCTTAACGCTGACTATGCTGCAGCGCTGTTTGAGGGAAAAGTGCAGCTGCACATGGTGAGTCAGTGCTTTCTTTCTCTTTATTTTACCACCACATTCATTACTGAACAGGCTTTCCTGCTTATTCGGGAAGGACCAATGATAGCTAAGTTTTTTTACTCCTTAAAAGTATTTTTGTTGTAGCTTATATCAAACTAACATGATGGATGATGTTGAAATCTTCAAGCATTACTAGGTCTTTGGAAATCGCTTCTTGCTGTTTTAGAGTTATGATTGTTTTGCAGCTAAACTATGTTACTTTGCTATGGAAAATAACTGATGAATATTGGGATGCACACTAGAAAGATGCAAACAATAATTCCAAATAATAATGTCACAAAATGAACAATCTAAGAAGATTAATATTGTTCTACAATCAAACCAATATTTATTTTAAATGTTTCATAAATATTGACCATGACATTAAAACATGGAGTCCACAGTGACTAAAACTAAGTCACTATGTAAACTAAGGTACAATGAGGTTGCATGTGTACATTTAATACACCATGTCCAAAATGAGATGGTTTGTGGTGCTTTGGCCCATCTTAGAGGGAAGCTATATGTTTCTAAACCACCAGATGTCACTGTCTTTGCTGCCTTATATGCCCAAAGCTTCATAAGGATTAATTTGCCCATCACTACCATTTCTGTGTGCTTAGATCGAAGGCAAAGAGCTGGAGGAGAAGAAACAGATGAAGTTATTTCCAGACGATGATAAAAAAGCTCGGATCCTTTGCCACGCACTCACTGCTGACTTCCTCTACTATGGCACTGATGTAAGTTTAAGCACATCCTCACCTCACCTTTAATATTTCCACATCTAATATCAGCTTTTTCACTCTTTTGACATCAAACCATTGTTTATCTTCCTGTCCCAGTTCTCTCTTGTGTAGTAATAATAGGTGTTAATGATTGATCTGTATATTTGTTTGTCAGTCAGGTAACGTCGTGTGTGTCTTGCTGGAGGACTGGGAGACTGTGAGCAGCTACAGCCACTCAGTTGGTGTGAGGAAAGTGTTCCCAGACTTAAATGGCACACGGCTGGTTTTCATTGATGACAAGAACGAAGGATTCCTTCTCTCGCCTGCAAATGTCAGTACACATGTTTTCTTTACACATCCATGCATGCATACAACTAAATCTACAGTACACATACACTAAAGTGTGATGAGATGCCATTACAAGATACATTATTATTATATCATGAAGTTAAGATTAAGCAATAATGAGTAAAGCAATAGCATGGTAGCAGGATAAGGTTGACAAAAAAGTGCTTCACATTTTGTTAGAGGAAATGCAGTGTGATTCCAAACAGTTTTGGATTAACAAGAGACTGAATGTGCATTTTTGTGTGTCCAATCTAGGCAACAGACTCCTGCTTTGAGCTCCCCAACTTCTCTCCAACCATCACAGGAGTGCTGTGGGACAACTGGCATGCTGACAGAGGAGTTTTTGTAGCTTTTGACGAGGATAAGGTCTATACATACGCCCTGCACAAAAACACCATATATGGTAGGGGGGTGACCAGTTTACACACTTACTTCTACATCTAATAATATAACAATACATTATGCTCAAAAGTATGCTTCTCTTGCCTAATACTTAAGTATATTACCAGCCATAATTCTGTGAAGTAAATGTAGGGAGGGAATAACAGCATTTCTGTAAACTTCTCTTTCGCTCTGTCTGTCCAGGCCCCCGGGTGGTTTTGGTGGGGAGCACCCCACTCCTCTTTTCCCAGAAGCCATTGCTCTTGTACAACGGGGAGCTGACATGTCAGACGACAAGCGGCAAAACCAGTGAAGTGAGTCTGAGCACACACTCCTTCCTAAAGAACTTGACCAGCAAAGCCACAGATCCGATGGAGCTCAGCAAGCAGCTCGGCCATGCACTCATGCTCAAGAGGTCAGCCATGTTCGGGATAATATTTAAATATATATAGTTTGTATTGTTTGTTAGCATGAGAACAGAAAAGAACTGTGTGTATTCCTTTTCAGATTCCATGAAGCCTGGAGTCTGTGTAAATCTGCAGGAAGTAGTGCAGACTGGGCAGAAGTTGGCAAAGCCTGTCTGCTCCACATGGAGGTTGAGCTGGCCATCCAGGTCTACCGCATGAGCGGCAATGTGGGCATGGTCCTGTCTCTGCAGGGCATCCAGGTACGTCTCAGACAAACCATGGATCATATTTCATGCTCTATTGATGAATGTGCAAGTGTGACAATGCAGATAAACCAACCTATCCCCTGTTTCTCTCAGGGTATAGAGGACCTGAATTTAAGGGCAGGACATTTGGCCATGTTTTTAGGCGACTACAACCGGGCCCAGGACCTATATTTGTCCTCAGGCTGCCCAATTGCTGCCCTGGAGGTAAACACATGCACACAAATAACGAGTGTCATACACAGACTAGGCTAATTTCTTCTTTTGTAACCCTGTAGAAAATTAGTGAGTAATTCCCTATTTGTTCATGCTAAAGATAATTAATTTACGTTTAAGTTCAAACCTATGCCTTCAGCTCCCACTGTGTGTACATGTGTTTGTGTGTTTTAGATGAGGAGAGACCTGTTGCACTGGGACAGCGCTCTGATGTTAGCTAAAAGTTTAGCAGAAGACCAAATTCCCTTTATATCTAAAGAATATGCTGTTCATCTGGAGTTCATGTAAGTACCCAAACACACTGGACACATAGTTTTTTCTACAATTAGGTGGATGTGCACAGTGAAAATGCATTTCATGTTATATTGATGGCCTCCGCAAAATGTTGAGTGCGGACTTTTGCCCACGTGCTGCACTTTAAGCAACTATAATCTGCCCTGTTTCTAAACTTTTTTTTCTTTCTCTCTGTAGTGGCGACTATGTGAATGCTCTAGCACACTATGAAAAAGGCATGACCCATAATAATAAAGTAAGCACATTATATTTAAGTTCTTTCTGGAAACTTTCTGTATTCATAACATTAAATAGTGACATCTTAATTTGTCAACATTATTCGCTGTCAAACTATGTATTAACAACACATCACACAAAGATGCTTGGGTTTTCAGGCCATCTGTGTCCTGGCACACCAGAAAAACATGAACAGAAAGCTATACCATTGTTTAAAAAAAAAAAAAAAGCAAATATATGCTAATTTTGGTGAAAAAGCATCCTTTTGCTAAGGTACCTTTGCTGCAACCTGGGCAGAGCATTTATTTTCCCATAGTGGAAGTGTCCTCTTTTCATTGCCCTCACCTTCCTCCCTCTCGTCCTCTCTGTGCAGTTCCAGGAGCATGACGAGGCATGTAAAGCCGGTGTAGCCAGGATGTCCATCAGGATGGGTGACATCAGGAGAGGAGCAGCTCAGGCAATTCAGCACCCAAGCAGAGTTCTCAAGAAGGAATGTGGAGCCATACTGGAGAGCATGAAGGTTAGATATCTGTCTCTCATCTAATGTTTTATAGTGTGCGTCTCTAGAGCAGTACTGAAACGTCCTAAATGCCTTATTTTGTCGTATCTTGCAGCAATTCTCTGAAGCTGCCCAGCTCTATGAAAAGGGACAGTATTATGACAAGGCTGCATCAGTTTACATTCGTTGTAAGAACTGGTGAGATAAACACCAAATACACACCAACAGACTCACAACTGCAAGTTTTTCTCATCTTTTAATTAATTTCACTCCATTTTTATTCAACACTCAGGGCGAAGGTGGGCGAGCTGCTCCCACACGTCTCCTCTCCTAAGATCCACCTGCAGTACGCCAAAGCCAAGGAGGCCGACGGAAAGTAGGTTCTTAGAGTGAATGTCCGTCACATTTATGATAATAATCAAAAAAAATTTACATATATATTTGCTGTAATATATACACCAGATATAAGGACGCAGCACAGGCCTATGAGAGCGCAAAAGAATGGGACAATGTGATCCGCGTGATGCTGGACCACCTGAACAACCCTGAAGAAGCCGTTCGCATCGTCAGGGAGACGCAGAGCATCGACGGAGCAAAGATGGTGGCTAGGTAAGGGGTGTTTTAGACAAATTATTTTGTTATATGTATCAACATGCTATACTGTGAGATAATATATATTTTAGGTACTTTTCCAGGGAATACAAGTGGCGTACAAGTGATGATCAGAGCCTTATGTGATTAAGGAAACTTCCAACATTTATTTTGATTTCCCTGAGACTTTAAAGAAGCTTCAGACCCCTGAAAAAAGCTTTAATACTTGTGTGTTTCAGGTTCTTCCTTGGGTTGAACGACTACGGCTCAGCCATCCACTTCCTGGTGCTGTCTCAGTGCAATGATGAGGCTTTTCAACTGGCACAGCAGCATGGACAAATGGAAGTGTATGCGGATATCATTGGTCAGTCTGTCTCTGAATGTGAAGTATATTTTGCAGTTTTTTTTTCCGTTTGCAGTACTTTCTAAAACATTCTGTAGCACAGCAGTTCTAAAGAAAAACTGTATGTTAAAGGTTGATGCATGACTGATTTGATGTGCTCATCAGGTCCTGAAGCGACACAGGAGGACTACCAGAGCATTGCACTCTACTTTGAAGGAGAGAAGAAACACCTGCAGGCTGGCAAGTTCTTTCAGAAGTGTGGGCAGTATAGCAGAGTAAGAACGCTAGCTTGACTAATATTTTAGACCAATGTAAATGTTCTAACAGCTATTCACTGAGACAGTGACTCACTGTTACCCATGCACTGCCGGTCTGTTCTTTCTTTCCTCCTCTCAGGCCCTCAAGCACTTCCTGAAGTGTCCCAACACTGAAGACAACCTGGCTGTTGAAATGGCTATAGAAACGGTGAGAGCTGTGTCAAACTGAACACCCCAGTGGAGGTACCAACTGATGTGACCTTTCAGTTAAGTACTTGGTGTGTGTGTATTTCAGGTGGGTCAGGCTAAGGACAGTTCTCTGACCAATCAGCTGATAGATTACCTGATGGGAGAGAGCGACGGTATGCCCAAGGTAAATTGTAGCTTTCAATGGGTAGGACTTTTCCTGACAACATGATGTTGTTGATATACTAGGCTTTTAAGTTGACCCTTCTTTTTTCTTCTCAGGATGCAAAGTATCTGTTCCGTCTGTACATGGCACTGCAGCAGTACAGGGAGGCTGCTCGCACCGCCATCATCATCGCCAGAGAAGAGCAGTGCGCAGGTACACACATATTCACACATACGGTCCTAATCATGTAATATTTCTTACTTCTTTGCCTTTAAACTAAAATTTTAATATTACAGGAAACTACCGGAACGCTCATGACGTGCTGTTCAGTATGTACACAGAGCTGCAGGCCCAGAAGATTAAAATCCCGGCTGAGATGAACACAAATCTGATGATCCTCCACTCCTACCTGCTGGTTAAGGTCAGTTCACTCCTCTCTTTTACTGGAGTCGTAGTGAATTGTGGGTTGTCTAAACATGATGATGCCTCTCAGTCTTCTTGTCACTTGAAGGTGAAGTGTTCCAGACTCTCTGAATGTTATTTTGTAGGTCCACGTAAAGAGAGGAGACCACCTGAAAGGGGCTCGCATGCTCATTCGTGTCAGCAACAACATCAGCAAGTTTCCCTCACGTGAGTGATTTGGTGCAAAGCAGATTAAAGAATCAGCCATGCCAATTGTTGTTTTTCCTACCTGAATGTTTTTTTAAGGTATCAATTTTTCTAGTGTTGCACTTTGATTTCCAAAATTCACTTTGAAAACCTGATGAGGGATTGTCAATTTGCCACTGCACTCTTTGAAATCCCTTTATTATTAATTTATCTATAGGATCTACTTACCTATAGTTGATAAAGCATTGCTGTTCATTTGATTTGTAAACATCTTTCTAAGGAATTCCTATAGCAGTTCCTCCTACACTTAATGGATGTGAAGCCTACATAACAGCAACAACTGCATTGAAATTCATTCATCTCAAAATTTAAAGCATTAAAAAAGTTAACAGTATCTGGTACCAGATCTGGGCCACAAAAGGTCACTGAATATATATTATCCAGCAGGAGTCTTACCTATTTGTGTGTGTGTGTGCAGATATTGTTCCTATTTTGACATCAGCGGTGATTGAATGTCACCGTGCTGGACTGAAGAACTCGGCTTTCAGCTTTGCTGCCATGCTGATGAGACCAGAGTACCGAAACGAGATTGACTCAAAGTACAGAAAGAAGATCGAGGCAATGGTCCGGTAAGTGATTGCAATGTTCAATATAGCCTCAGTGTCAAAAATGTTTCTCAAACTCTCGCCTCTACTCTGCCCTGACCTCCATTCTCCATCCTTTTCGACACATCTCTCCACACCACAGACGTCCTGACACATCGGAGCTGGAGGAGGAAACTACTCCATGTCCCTTCTGTGGCTTCCAGCTGCCACAGAATGAACTGTTGTGCATCTCCTGCAAGAACAACCTGCCCTACTGCATCGCCACGGTACTAACACACGATCACTAACTGAGTCACACAATGAACAAAATAGTTCCCCCATACTTGATCTGTTTCTTTTTCATGTTCTCAGGGTCGTCATATGCTGAAAGAGGATTGGTCCGCGTGTCCCCATTGTGAATTTCCTGCGCTCTACTCACAGTTCATTCTGTAAGTGACACATCAATTTATCACATCTTTTTTTTAAACAAATACAAACAAATAGATAAATGGAAAGTTTAGCAACTTCTCTTAATTCATAAAATATAGTTGTTTTTTCTAGTGTTCAGCTGAAAATGACTCAGTTCACAAATTTACACCAAACTGTTTGTGCGTCCAGGTTGCTGGAGACGGAGACAGTGTGTCCCATGTGCTCTGAGACTCTGAGTGTCAAACAGATAAAGAAGATTTCTGATTGTTCCCAGTACCTGCAGACTGATGAAGTGGATCAATGAGGAGTTAACAACCAATCATATGTATCAAAGCGTAATTTATAATTGTTTATACGTGTCAAATATATATATTTTGGAATATTGGAGCTCTTAGTTCTGTGGGCAGCTTTTAGCTTTGTATGATGTAAAAATTACAGCAGTAATACAGCTGTATTTCAAAGATGTTTGAAATGAAAACAGAGAAATAAATCAAATAAAGAACACTATGTATAGTTAACTGACGTGCTCTCTGTTCATCCTTTCTTTAAGCTTGTTAGTTTTAGAATGAAAGATTGTAAACAGAGTGACAAAGATAAAATCTAAACAACCATGACAAGAACCGCCATTGACTGTAAGGGATCCAAAGGAATACAATCCATATTTAGGCCTAAATGTCTGATTTTAGGTCTCAAAAATGAAAAGTTGTTTTGAAATCAATCAATGACACTTAAGTGACATATTTCTCTATTAATCATCAGGAATTTTCTTTTTTTTTTTTTTTTACAAAATTGCAATTTACAGGAGCGTCAGTGCTAACCGTAGTAATAAAGTACTTCTGTAATAATAGCTGTAGCAAAAAGTAACAGTCATACAGTGGAGTCACATTATTTACAGCCTCGACACCCGGAACACAAACTGATGACAGAAGAAATGCACTCACTCCTGCTGAGACACGTTACTACATAGGCGTAAAGACATGATAACAAATGGAATAAGCAGATGATGTACATCATTTCTTCAGTGTAGGGACACTCTGATGGATACATGACAGGAAGGTATCAAAGTGGAAAGACTGTTTTTTACTGTGGTTAGACTGTTTTGATGAGTAACCTGCAGAGGCTAGGACCACTCTCACTACTTCCTGATGCTCATTAAAGGATCATTGCAAGTGCAGAGAAAGAAGTTTGTAGTCTGTCTGAGGGAGGCAGGTTATTTCTTGGCCTTGCCTTTGCCTTTCCCCTTGCCTTTGTCTTTCCCAGAATCCTCTTTCTTCTCCTTCTTTGTATCCTTGGTGGCTTTAGCCTTCTTCTGCTGCAGGAAACAGACGACTTGTTAACAGACTGATATTCAAGGTGTATGTGGGACCAGATCACAGTGTTAACTCCTTTTTAAAGCTCTTACTTTGATCATGGCGTCCACTTTGAGGCCCTCTGACTCCTCTTCAGACTCCTGCACCTCGTTGTCCCCGTCCTCTCCTCCAAAGCCTGCCTCCCCTCCACCGCCGCGCCGGCCCTTCTTCACCACTTGCAGAGAGTACGGCGTAAGGTGAACCTCTTTGTTGTAGGCACGTGTGAATGCTGCCTTCACCTGCAAGGGGACAAATAGCACAGGTGTAGTTGGAATCAAGGTTGTGAATGATAAATAAATGATAACCACCACTCTGCTTAATGTGTGTATTGAGCCTCGGGCTGAATAAGAAGGTGCTCTAAGATGTAAAAGTTGTTTTAGTAAATCACAAAGGACCGAACAAATCATCAATCAATTCTTTACACATATCAGTGTTTCTAATCTAAAACGCCGCCTGCTGACCTTAGAGTCCAGTTTGGAGTAGGGGTCTGGCTGTCCTCCCCAGACACTGATCTCCATGATGCTGTCCACGTCCTCCCTGATGAGCTGGTAGTTGTCCAGCAGCTGCACAGCTTCACCGGCACCCTCCGCTCCGTGCCTCTGCAGTGGGCTCAGCAGCGCCTGCCGTAGGTAATACAGGTAGTCCTGGTTCACTGCCTGTCTGCTGCTCATCGTCCTGCAGGAGCAAAAGCGGAGTCATGTTATGTTTCAATACTCAAAAATACGATGTTTAAAGAGTTAACAGTTAAAGGGCCGTGGTGGAGACCTACTCACTTTAAGCTCATGTGTGAGGCCAGCTCCTGGACGATGCGGGAATGTTTACTGGTGGAGGAGTTCTTGCCGAGCCAGCTGGGGAAGGTGGGGAACTGATTCATATAGCCTCTCATAAGCTCGCCTGGTAAAACACTGGCATAGATGGCCTACGAGCAAAACACACAGCAGCACAATCATGAAACTCTGAGGCCCTGGGACATGAGCGTGCATTTGGGTATTGTAAGAATAAGCTTGTGGTGTGACTGTGTTTACTGTAACAAATGCTCCACAGTCACATTCAGTGTCAGAATAACATGCAACAATCAGAGTGAAAATGTCCTTGATGCCTTTTTGACTGAAATTTAAAACAGAGTTGAGCCCTCAATCAATCTGTCTAAAAACTTGCTTTCTCCAGTCGCAGTTTTACAACTTGGCTTAAAAAGATCTTTGTAACACCATCAGCAGCCAGTCTCTGGGTTGGTGAGAACACCGTTGTTGTGAGCACAGAGGGAAGATTCAAACTTCACTTATGTAGTCTGTGTGTATCTTTGTGATACCTGGGTGGGCAGCAGCGACCAGTTCTGCCCAGAGCGAATTCGTCTGTCCACCAGGTCTCCGTCTGAGATGGAGTCAGCGGTCTTACTCAGCAACATCAGGTGGGACTTGAGGTCCCCACTGTGGGAGAGAGGGACAAAAATATTGAACAATATACAGAAACAACTCTCTCAAGTTTTTTAAGAGCATGGTTAGGGATTTAAAAAAAAAGGAGGTATTTAGCTTAGCTTAGCACAAGGACTGGACAGTTAGCTTTTCCCACCCTGCAGCCTTTGGCCGAACATGCAGGTAGTTCTCCTGGACGAACAGCGGTGCGAGTGAGTAGTCGTGGAAGAAGAGGTCAGACTTGTCGATGAGGCTCATGTGGGCCGTTTCCTCCCCTGCAGCAAACACCTTCCTACAAACATCAAACGGTCCCATCTTCATGTCCTTGCGGGCGCTGGCTGCGTCAGACTTGCACTGGTCATACGTCATCACCTTGTCCTTGGCCGACCACATGCTGAGGTTATGGATCACCTGGAGAAAAGCAAACAGCCAGCATGGTGATGGGGAGGCAGAGGATTGTGAGCAAAGATGTAACCCCATTATGGATTTATGCATTGAGTCCCTTACCTGTCGGACATCCTGATTGGAGGCGAGGATGATTTCATTAAGAGCCGGGGGTGGGATCTTTATTCCCTCTTTGTAAGCGAGGGACATCATGGCTCCCTGGAAGACAAAATGGAAAAATTAGAAGTGAGGAAATGGGAAATGTAAAGAGTTCCAGGGCTCACTTTCAGTACTTGAGTTAGACAAGTTGTCAGCTGTTGTGTGTCATTATGAACCGTTTGCATGTACAACTGTGACTGCAGAGAAGCTGGGATGCTGTGTAACACCAAAACACAGAATGCATTCATTTGCTGTTTCTTTATGACATATATATACTTAAAAACTTTGCTGTACCTTGATCTGTTCCACTCGCGGCCTCTGGAAGCGCAGGTCGTAGCAGTAGTTGGCGAGTGACCTGATCTTCTGGTGGTTGCGGTCGTTGCACATGCAGATGATGGGAATCTTTGAATTTCTGATCAGGCCGATCATCTCCTGGATTCCTCCGCGGTCCTCGTTGCCAGCCATGCCGTCAATCTCGTCCATGATCAGGACATGTTTACTGCTCACTTTCTGAGACGTGCCTGTAGAAACACACACAACTGTTACCCATAATGCATGGGATTGACTTCAATTCTTCATAAATAGTGTTTCACTGATCATCTAAGAGAAAATATTTTCATGTCCGTAGAGGAAAAAATATATTTTGATCATATTGTCTTGAATGCTATATTCAGCATTTTTTAAATATCATTATAATGATAACTGATAGCTAATGAATTTAATTAATTTAAAAACTACAGAGGAAAACCAAAGTAAGTAATGCAAAATTCTTCCTATTGCTGCTAACAAGCACAGGAATGAAGGCTCAACAGGTTTAATGTGTTAAAGGTGGAAGCACCACAAATGAAGAGGGTTCACCTTTGTAGAAGCCCTCGATGCTCGTGTTGTTAAGTGACTCCGCAACGACTTCCTTCAGACTGTTTTTGCTGCGAGTACAGCTGGCGTTCATCTCCACGTAGCTGAAGCCCAGCTCCTGCAGGCCCACACCCAAACACAATGGAGAGATCGTCAGCAGGAGACAACACACATCAGAGCAAGGAGCAAATTCGTACTTAAGTATACTCCTAAAACATAACGAAGAAAATTAAGCATTTTCCAAACTTTGAAAACTATGTTCAAAACCCTGCAGAAAAATTACAAACAAATAAGCCCCAGAAAATGTGCCTGAGTGATTTTGAGACTCACCTCACAGGCCAGTGAAGCTGTGGTGGTCTTCCCCACGCCCGGAGGACCAGAAAGCAGAGCGGCTTTGAATCCTGAACCATCATCTTTTCCTCCAAACTTACCAAACCTCGCAGCTGTAGAGCATAAAAACAGCACAAAGCACCCACTCTTGAAATCTCTGATACACTCTCGTTTTAAGAACTAGTACTCACTGAAACTAAAAGAGCCCTGAAAAAAGAGATAAACTGCCAACTACCTGCTGGCTTGGAGTCCCCGCTGTGGTGTTTGTGCCAGTTCTGCAGCCAGCGCAGCAGCTTGTTGGCACAGCTCTGATCTCCTTGCTGGCCAATCACAGTCTTCAGAGAGCGCGGGCGGTACTTGTCCACCCACAGCAGGCTAGCGCCCTCCCCTGCTAGTGATGGAGAGGATGATGATGATGATGGCCCTGGGGCTGAAGATGGAGAATTGGAGGAGGAGAGACCCAGCTCCCTCCGGGCTGTTTGACCTGAGCCTCTTCCTGATGGAGTGCCGCCGTCTCTGGTCCTGGCGCCGTGACCTTGTGCCAGGCTGGTCTTTGACGGGCTGGGGGTATGAGGGGACCTGGAGTTCCCCTTAGAGGGAGAGATCTTCTGGGCTGTGGGGGTGCTCTTCCTGCTTGGGGGAGTCCTGGTCTTTGAGGCAACGGTCTAAAGAAAAAGAAAAACATCTTTAGATTTTTTACTGCAGATAAAAATAAAGCTCATCTGTATGTGGATGCTATAATCACAATAAATGACCAGCTGAAATGAAATTGTATGTTTCTCCTGTTTCAATATTTAAAATAGCCAATCAGCATTGCTGATGCAGCTCCCTTTAACTTTTAATCTTTTCTGGGTTCAAATTATTCACCCACTAATAACCCCTCTGTGAAGAGCATAATTAAGGTAAAAATGTGGTTGCTGACCTCAGCCTCCGCAGCAATCTCATACTTGGACTTCTTTCCTGGTTTGGTTCTGATGAGCTCCAATAGACCATCCTCATCCAGGATCTTGGTACCGAGAGACTCCGCCTGAATACGAAGCCCATTGTACAAACACACGGTGTTATTTGACGAAATGATACAGGGCAAACATGCAGCACTGTCATATTTATTGTTACTGAAATATGAAATAACTTAAACAGAATATTGAAATAAAGCCAAGCTGAAACTAATTAAAACACTTTCTTGATGCACAAGATTTATATTTGATTATATTCAGTGTCATAGCATAAGAGATGCTTTCAGGGCGTAAGTAAGTAATAAGTGTAAGTTCAGTGTTTTTGCTGTGGAACAAAGTGTTTGAAATGTTGCTTTTTTTGAATAAAAAAATGTTTAATAAATTTGACACTGCAAAATATCAACATATCTCTCAGAAAGCAGAATTTCTGTCTCTAACACTGCACTCTAACACTACTGCCCTTTTGTTAAATCAAAAGAAATGTTTCCTTATGCACCAAAGTCACACTTTAGCACGCCTCATAACTCGAGCTGTGAACTGAACCGTGTCTCCTGAGTTTGCATGTGATTAGACAGTCAGCGGGAGAACTCAATCAATCACAATCACACATATCTTTTCTATGGGAAATGCTTCCTGAGTCTGAATATGTTAAAGTCATGTTGGTCACCTTCTCAAGCTTGGAGACTCCGCTGTCTCTGCCCTGCACCAGGTAGGTGGTCTTCTTGCTGATGTTGCCTGTCACCTTGCCTCCATAGCGCTCGATGAGGGATTTGGCATCATCCCTCTCCATGGACTCCATGACGCCGGTCAACACGAACACACAGCCCTCCAGACAGTTCTCTGCACCCTGCACACACATACAAACACACACAGTCAGACATTTGAGAGTAGATGGTGGTCGCTCTGAAGGTGTGTGTGTGTGTGTGTGTGTGTGTGTGTGTGTGTGTGCGTGTGTGTGTGTGTGTTACCTGTGGGATCTCCTTGGAGCCCAGAGCTCGGGGTCCATCTCTGTTGAGGAAGTTCCTAAAGGCTGCAGCGTTGACCTTCTTCTTCTCCGGGTTATCAGGACTCGTACTCGTACTCGTGCTCTGGTGAGATTGAGAGACGAAGACTTTCGCTGTTTAAACTTCTGTGCTCAACAATTTTCAATTTGTGGATGTGATGTTTTTAGGTGCTTTCTTTTTTTATCATGAATGGGGATAAACAAATGAATTGTTTGATAAATAACATTTATCATTAATAAAATTCATTTTACTCACCTCTGGTTTCTTGGGAGAAGTTTTCACTTCACTGGTTCCTTTTTTGGGAGTGAACTTCTTCTCTGAGATCTGTGAAACAAGCTGCTCCTTTTTGGGAGAGATTTTGATTTTTGTGGGTGAAACTGGGGTTTTGCTCTTTGGCCCGTCGTCTCTTTCCTCTTCCTTTTTCTTCATCATGGCCAGTTTGGAGCTGGCTTTGACGGGGGCAGTGTTCTTCTTAGGAGATGGGCCAACCACATCCTCCGTCCGGCTGCCCTTTTGGTTGTTCTTTAATGGACTGCTTGAGCTGCCAGCAGCAGTGTCTGTTCTGCTCTTTTTGGGAAATGCTGCAGCTGCTGGTTTTTCATCAGAGCCTTTTCGAGCCTGAATGAGGACACACACCAAAAAACAAAAATACAATCCTTAACACCAAAAGTAAGTGAAGCTTTATGTTGTTGTTGTTTCTCTTGAATCACCTTCTTTGCTTGAGGCTCCTCGTCCAGCATGGCCAGAGTTCTGGCAAACTCTTCGTCCTCATGGACCTGCTTTTCCATCTGAGTCAAAATCCAAACAAACTTGATATCATTATTTGGAAATTTCAGTAAAATTTGAGTCATAAACACAATTCTAAAAAAGTTGTGATGTTACATTTTACTAATACCGACATTTTCAATTAAAAGCTGTACAAAGACAGTACAGTTGTGGTTCCATTTGTTGTTGCTTTTGTAAATAATGCACTCTGAATTAGCATTATGTTTGTTGACATTTCAAGCATCGTCCAAAATATAAATAATTTTTTTTCAATTGGTTGCTTAACAAGTAAACTACAGATTATTTTGATAGATTTTAATCTCTCATAACTTGTCCAGTGAATGTGCAGCTGTTGTGTGGATCAGTCACCTCCATGTCCTCATCCATCTGCAGCTGTTTGGCAATTTGCTCGTCACTGATCAGGTCATCGTCATCCATAGTCGACTGAAGAGTAGAGGGAGGAGTTTAAAAAAAAAAAAAAAAAAAAAAGTCAGACTGTTAAAAGATCCTTAAAGATCCTTATTATAGGGTTCAGTGCATGCCACACAGATAGACATAAATCCTGACCAGTTTGATCCAGTTTGAATGTTCAAGCAAAACAGGAGAAGTGTGAAAGTGTTTAAAGACAGGAAGCGAGAACAGGAAACACACAAATTAATCAATACTCACAGCCTTTCGTTTGGTGCTGGCTACGAGCTTCTTCTCTGAACGTTGGATAGTTGCACTGCCAAAGTAGTCCATTACTGAGGTGGGGGTACGTTTGGGTGGAGGAGGCGGGGCTGATTTAGGCGTGATGGGCACAGACGGAGACTTCACTGCCGCTTTCCCCTGTGTGGAGGGGGGCTTGGGAGGAGACTTCAGCCCCTCCTCGGCTTGTGGACGAGCATTACCTGCATTTGACTTTGTTTGTTTGGCCGTGCCATTCTGTTTGGGTTTCTTCAAAGACTGGAAACTGTCGCTGTCTGAGTCTGCAACCACAGTGAGACATATAATATTATTATATATAATCCTTTAAAATATTCCATGACTTAACAAAGTGATGATAAACCCCATTACCTGTTTCAGAGACGTACTGCACAGGATCTTTTTTAGGAGGTGTTTCATTCTTGCTCGTCTTCTGTTTCTCTTTGGGGGATTTCTTTGACTTCCTCACTTGCTCCTCTTCCTCGGAGTCTGGATAGACAGAAAAACAAGTGCAATGAAGAGAAGATGTAGGGATGAAGAATAGCATCATGTTGATCTGTTGATTAAACTGATCAAAAAGTCCTTAGATTGTTTCTCTCACTGAGAGATTTTTCACAGAAAAATAAACTATTTGACAACACTTTTAAAGGTATTTCCAGAATCCACGAGCTAGCACACATATTTTCTAAACAAAAGATTGAAATAAAAAAATATTATAACAATATAATCAATAAAACCAAACAAACTTACATAACCAGAAAATATATATTAGAAATGAAGCACAAGTTAAAAAAAAAAAACAATTTTTACGCCTCATTAACAACTTTAAATAAACAGCATGAACCAAATCCTGTAAAGAAACAAGGGACAGGTATTGATTGCCCACACAAGAGGCAAAGACTGTATCATGGAGGATTATGTTGTAGAGCAAATGCATTCATACCTGATTCTATGACTGCATGCTTCTTTCGTTTTTTCTCACTACTCTTACGTTTCTCCTCTGACTTTGAGGTTTTCACCTGAAGCATAGAAACATGAATTAAAACTGATGAATAAGATGTTGAAATAGTTGATTCAAGACAAGAAGGTGGGCAGGAGGTAACATAATTTCCTTGCCTTCTTCTTCGGTTCCTCATCTGAAAAGAGAGGATTCTTCTTCTTCTCCTCTGTTTTTATGTTTCCAATTGGAGATGGCTTCTGCACCGCAGGTTTGACTGCAGTTGGTGCAAAGAACCGCCTGATGTCCTGAGCGCACAAAGACAAAACATCAATGTCGATATATATAATAATTGAATAAGTTTTACAAAAACAAATAAAATACAAAAAGTACAAATGTCCTCAGATGGGCACAGGTATGCTACACAAAATGCCGCACAATACCGTATAATATCAAAAAAGTGCTATGTAAATATCTTACAGGTAAAAAAAATGCAATGGTACAAAATCGTATATATGTTCCAAATATTGTAAATTAAAATAATTCTAATAATTTAGGCAACAAGAAGTATTGATTCTTAGATATTTTTAAACTACATATTATGTACTAAAAAGACACTATTACACTATTTACACATTCATAAGGTGATTTTTTTTTTAATGTTAATTTGAATATTACAGCACTGAGTGCAGGTTTTTGATTGAAAAGAAGAATAAAGAATCCTATTTCATGTGCCAATAAGACTTTTTTTCTTTCTGCGTTGTCAAGAGAATCCCAGTTTTTTTTTATTAATCAGAATGTTAATAATGCTGATATTGTGACAATGTTATTAACAACTGGAAAAAAATTGATAGCCTTAAATTAAATAAACAAGGACAGTCATATAAAAGAGTAATTCATTTGACTTCAGAAAGTTCCATCAAATATTATTACAACATGTACTGTTATGCTAAGTTATGATATTAAAAAAACAGTCGAGTGAACACACAGATCTAGTGGTTCAGTGTAATGTATGTTCACACAACGTTGGCTGATATAAAATTTCACTTTCTGATATTGAATTTGAGTAAAATGTGAATAATTTAAGGAAAACAACAGCACGTCAGCGTTGCACCATAACAAAAACACAGTGATCATAATGTTCTCCTGGGTTAACTTTTAGTTGCTAAATTTAGTAAACAGGTTGAGCAGTTTTTTATCTTTAGCTGCAGCTAACATTGCGCACTTGACTTAAGCAGCAGCTGCAGGCATGTCTGAACAAGACATCAGGGTTCATTTCGATTTGACCAGTTTGTTTACATAAACAGCGTGCATACAGGGAAAATACATGGTTGAAAGTTGCAACATACCATTTTCAAACAGGCTTTCTCGTAGTTTATGGTTAACTTTCGTAGGAAATTAAATTAAATCCTTCATCTGTTGGCGCGAAGCTGAACTCTGCTGTCGCCCGGAGATGACGCACAAGCGGGATTCTGTCGGTGTGCGTCATTGCGTCAGTGAGCGCACGTATTTTTTTTTTTTTTTTTAAATTCATACAAGACAGTGAACAACAAAGAAATCTACCAAAACATGAAAGATACATATCACTGTATTTAACAAGGGTATATATTATACAGATAAATAAATTAAGATAAAAGAGTGAGACATAACATTCGTGCTCGATTAGATTGTTATCAAAATCAAAATAATGGTGTCATTAGACCTTTTGCATATGTCCAACCTTAGTAATTATATTTGGGCACCTCATAGAAGAAAAAATAACGTATTTAATAAAATCACATTTTCATATACATACACATAGGATCATATGAAGAATATTTAAGACTGAAAAATGTCACCAATACATACAACATATCATATACTATGTATGTGTGCATGCTGTGCTATTTTATTTGTGCAAGTTTTGCTATTTTCTGGTAGTTAAAACAAGATGTATCAAATTTAGACCACATAATTTATAATAAACAAAAAAGTTCATATTTTTTTTAAAAACAGGACCCACCTGCCTGATAAGGTTTAGCATTAGATGTATTTAAAACATTAAGCCAGAGCTTAAAATAATGAAAAAAATATAGAAAAAAAAACAGGAGGTTCAAAATACATGTTGGTGACTTAATTTAAAGGGATAAAGCTTCTAGTTTCTGCAGTTACGCTTGTGGCTTAAACACAATTGAAAGATATTGACAGTTTACATCACAAATGAGTAACAAATTGCAGTCTTTGTGTTTTTGAAATCTGGAAAGTACAACTTGATGCAATAAAAGGAATGTTTTTAAAATGTTCATTTTAACATTGATTTTCTGCTATTATATATTCACAAAATCCTGACAACAGTAAACTTGTGGGCATGCATAATAGTGTATAGTGTGTGCAAAGTTGAGTGTTGTTCACAGTCAATAGTCGGCAGATATAACTGAATGTTATAACATTTTCTCTCCTAAGGAAATTACTGGTCAGAAGGTACCTGGATTACCACAAAATCCCACTTGGTTGTCATAGCTTTCTAACTGGGCAAAACAGCCCACATTTTCTAGATGGACCAATGTATTAAAAACATGCTTTTTCCTCAAGTGCTTACCATCAATGTTGGATTTCAGATACTTTTTCCCCACATCCACTCATTTAATGTTG
>JAOWBC010001255.1:25455317-25469697 GCA_028566105.1 Hypoplectrus providencianus | reverse complement strand
ATGTTGGATGTGAAATGCAATAGTAACAACTGATGACAATGTATGCACATTTAATTTTCAGACTATATTTTTGAGATAGCATTATTGTACATTGGATTCTGCATATCACATCAAATTCAAAAGCTACAACTGCTTCTATAACTGAACCCATTCTGGACTATAACCAATCAAACAAAGCAGGCAGCAAAAATAACCAGAGCTCAGATAAATTGGAAAAGTTGGTATTTATTGGTCATAATTGGACATGAACAATTATTTTGCCTTTTGCTCAACAACATTGGATGTCTCGCTGACATAGATGCCATCCAGGAATTTCCTGATGTCCTTCTTCTTGACCAGGGTTGACTTTTGGATCGAAGCCGCTGAAAAGAAAGAGTAGAGTGTGAGGGGAGCAACCTAATAACATGCAGCACATGGGCTTCAAACCTTAAAACATGCCAGATTACTGAAGCCTATGCATGAGCGCAATCAGACATTAATGAGCTATGGGTAACAAGTCAGGTTTTAGGTTCATGGTTAGTGCCAAATAAAACTATTAACTACAGACAAACAAAGCAAGCAATAAATGTGAGGCTGGGCAACAGTTCAATGTTAGACAACTGTTTTGTGGTGACATGTATTGTTAAATAGAAATGTGTGGTCCAGATAGATTGTGATAGATATTCTAATCAAACAAATTTATCCTGAACTAGCATGAGTTTTGACATTGTGAAATACTGACACTTGTATTTATACTTTAGTCTCTCAATAAATATTGATATGCTGGTACATTTACCATCCAGACATCTGAATGTGATTAACATAACTACAACAATACCAGTGATAAATATGAATTATGAACTGTTGATGCAATTGATAAAAAGCTATTAGAAACGACTGATTCTGATTTAAGAAATTTCTCATACTAAATTTCTGACATGAAGAATTCTAAAAACTTAATACTTAAAATTATTTTTTTTAAAAATGTCATATTGCCCAGCCTCTATAACAAATACATGTTTGCAACAAACAAAGCAAGGAATCTCTAAGAGAAGGAGCAATTACAGAGAGGGCCAAACAGACGATGCAAGACAGCGTAAGGAGCATGCACACAACACGGGCCATAACGGAGGCTTCGACGGCGTGATCTAACCTCGACACCTGCAGATGTAACTTTTACTGAGGCACTTCAACTACTGTTCCTTTCTCAGACACGTAAATACCGTCCAAGAACTTTCTGATATCCTTATTTTTGACTGTGGTGGCCTGTTGGATCAGAGCAGCTGGAACAAAAAAGGTTAGGATGATAAGAAACAAGTCACACATGGGATCACAGTGGTGCAGGAATGACACAAACCAGATATTAGTTGGCATTTTAGTAAATCTGGTTCCCTCATCTCAAAGCCATTAGTTGCTGTCTAAAGGTCTGTGGTGAATACATCTTGAAAGATGTTTAGTTTGTTTTACAACAAAATAATCCATTCTCCACTCAAGTCTTCGAAAAGGCACCAGCCAACAAGTGACTGAATGAGACAGGTTTACAACAGGAATATTGCAATCTTTAGTTGTGGGGATGAAGTCACCCAAACATGGTATCGTTCATTATAGCCCAACTTTCTAACTTCTGGTGTTTCACTTCACAGGCTTCAAAAATCATGATGCTTTGTGCATGTGTGAAAATTGTCTTGATAAGGAGAGATTCAGTGTCCAAGTTTTGTTCACTACAGAACATATTTTTTGCAGCAATCAAAAGTAAACCATGTTGATTTTTTTGTTGAGGGAACCAGTGTGAGAACTTGTGTGTTGGCCAACAAAAACAAGTCCCCCTGCAACACAAACTACCAACAAATTTGATAGTTTAGAGTGACTGAGGAAGACCATATTGACAAGGAATGAGCACCAGAGAGCCAGGGGGTACTGAGATCATGAAAGTTGTGATTTGGCTCTGCATTTCACACTGGTAGTTGAATAATGACAAGGCATTGTGAGCCAAAACAACAAATGGTCCAAAGTAAGTTAGTACATACAGAACAAAAACACCATTAATGTGATGATGTTCTGTACCCCTTTGGTACATTACATTGATGTACAGCAAAATAAAATATTTTGCCTTAGATAACTTAAGACAGCAGGTTGGCAATGCATATCTGAGCCATTGTAAGATGGTAAATGTAATTGTCAGTTTTTGTTTGTGTTGAAGTTTCTTTCAGCTTTCTTGGTGAATGTTTTTCCTCTTCAAGCAAACGTTTTCTAATAACATTAACATTCCTGACATGCTCACAGCTCAGCACATATGTAACTTTTATGGGTCTTCGCAATAAACAAGCCAGAATAGTTTGGGAAGCACTGTCTTTAGTCATGTATGCAAAACTGGATATTACCATATACATTTTAAACCAAAAAAGAAGTTGCTTTGATGATACCATAAACATTTCAGTGCATCTGACATGAACTGCTTTAAGCATGTTGGAAAAAAACATTGCCCTGCTATTTCACTGCCAAACATAAGTTGGCAGATGATGGCAATATTCAGTTTGTTCTGTAGAATGAAGAGGGCCACATCGGAGGACAGAATTAATTACTAAACCATAAGACTGATAAAACTAGTAGGACAGAAAGATCTGCAGCTCAAAGGCGATACGTTAGCTGTTGATCTGCAAATCATGTGAACGTGTTTCAAAGCAATACGACTCAACCGACAGGATGATATCGGGGATGTTGCTCTGGAAATACTGACAAAAGAATCTGCAAAATCTTGTTTGTCAGCCAAGGGGCAGAATGTACTTCTGATTATGATGCAAAAGGATCCTTCCCTTATGAAGTCTTTCACATTCATGTGTAGAAAATTGACAGCTGTTCACAGCTGTGGCACAGACAGCTTACCTGAGTTTGACACCAGCTCAATGTCGTTACCCTCCAGCACCAGCTCGTCCTTCTGGGCAGCTGAAACAGCACAGTTCACACCTGGGAGCAGGGAGAAGGCGCATAAATTTTAACACAACAGGGAAAAAATAAAAATAAAAATGTGTTGCAAGTGTTAGACTGCAGTACAAGATAAAGTTTTCAGAAACCGCATCTGTAGATAGTTGTGACATTATTCCTTCAAAATACAAGGCATCAAATTATGTTTGCTTTTCCAACAAATATAAATTTCCCACCCCACTGATGCTTAAATAATGCCACATCTCCTAAACTTGAATTTTATAGAATACATTTTTGGACCCAAACTTAATATCGCCATTGCCTTCAGCAGACTTACCAGCCCTCATTCGGACACGGCGAATGTACTTCTCTCCCAAGAAGTTCCTGATCTCCACAAGAGATCCACTCTCCTGAATGACGACGTTAATGGGGAAATGGGCGTACACAGAACGCATTTTGTACCGGAAACCCTGAAGCCAGACAGAGCCGAGAGTGGCAGTCAGGTGAAATGCAACGGTCAACAAAATAAATAGTTCTGACAACAAAAACAAGCCAGACAGAACAGAAACTAACTACAAAAGAGAGTAATCCCACCATTAAAGCAGGGCATAGAGGTTATTGTAATTCAGCGACATTTGCATTGTTAGCCTTTAACACTTCTGACAGCAGCAGACAAGTAGAAACGTAGCCTCACCAAAGTGACCCCCTTGATCATGTTCTGGACGTGGCTGCAGATGGTGCGGACTGTGGCCAGCTCCTTCCTGTTACCCCACCATTTATCCACACGAAGCTAAGGAAGACAGCACTTTGTTTAACTGCCCAAAAACCGGAAACAACTTTTTCATCTGTCATTAAACGATCAACCACATTATACTCAGTTGTAGATATTTGCGTCAAATTTCTCAAAACAAATTTGTTGCATCTGGTGAGAATACAGTTATCTGACTAAGTGCACATGTTAACTGGAATAAAAGCAATTTTCCAGTAACTTGTGAAGATTGTCCATTTGAAGGTTACTTACCCCCTTTCAAAACTTTTAATAACTGATACCATTTTGATAGAGCAGGATGCTTACTCATGAGTATCATTCTATAGAATATAGCTCCCAAATTGTATTCATTTAGCATGACAAACATCCCAATTTATCAAAATTCTCCAGCAGTATTTAACTTCATCAACACATTGCTGTTGCAGCAAAACAGAACATAAATTAAGTCAGTGTATTTTACACCACTTCAGGTTTTTCCTTACCTTCTTCTGTTTCTTGCCCAACATACTGAGCTCCAGGTTGATGTGGTTAAACTCCCTGACGAGTTTGCCACGGGGGCCCTTGACCGTCACTGTCCGCCCCTTCAGCCTCACCTCGACTGTAACAAAAAACAGCGAAAATGGTATGAAGCCACATAGACAAGATACACACAAGAGGTTTATCCTGATGAATGCGGAAAATCCAGCAGCTTCTTACCATTGTCGGGGATGTCGACAGTCTGACTGCTGAGAATGGTCTTCAT
This sequence comes from Hypoplectrus providencianus, assembly GCA_028566105.1. Classification (NCBI taxonomy): domain Eukaryota; kingdom Metazoa; phylum Chordata; class Actinopteri; order Perciformes; family Serranidae; genus Hypoplectrus; species Hypoplectrus providencianus. Next base: position 25,465,285 of record JAOWBC010001255.1, on the reverse strand, counting down.
TCTATGAAAAAGGGCAGACACAGCCAGGTTTTAATGATCTGTATCGTGATAACAACGCCAATTAACATATCAGCACTACTTTCCAGTGCTGCGTTTCTTTAGTTAAGCTTGGAGCGTGTAGAGTATCTAGTGCTAACATGGCAGGCTGAGAATCACACAACAACGGTGTGCTTAATGCTTCACATTCTAACGTGTTTCTGAAATACAATGTTGCCATCGAAAAACTTTACTATGTCGCACATTAAGCAGCGTTCAGTGGGCACAGCCATAGTGCATTAGCTGAGCTAGCATTTAAGCTAATACCAACGTACAGCAACATTAGGGAATGTGACCGGTGTCACCCATGTGTTCCACATAACAGATTTTTTTTAACATAATAGTTGGCGTTATTAAGCGGTTGAAACTAGGCGAATAGTGTATATTTAAAAACTGTGAACGCGCTGTGGCCCGCACCAACAGAGCAACATCGCAAGGCCTCCGGTAGCAATCACTGGAAAAACATTAACCTGTTTCTGAGCAAATCTAAAGTTAAAGCAAAAATACAGCTTACGTTATGTAACAAAATAATATCTGTATCAGGTAGACCAAAGTAGGGTCAATAACATGTTTAATTGACACAGATGGAGTTAGATTACGTCTTAAGAGGGGATTTTCAGCTATACTCACCTCGCCGGTAGTAGAGGAAAGGAAGAAGGAAGGACGTCACGACGCAGTTGTAGAGCACGTACGCGCCGTCATCAGGCATTGCAAGGCGATCCACGAATTTTTCTTCTTAATATGCAGATGTGTCGGTTAGTAAGTGCCTGTGCAAGTACTGAGAATAACATTGGAATAAAAAAGAGTTATACAATAGTTGTACATTCGTTTTTAAAGAATATTTGATAGATTACCCTATAATTTTGAAATTCTCCTTCGCTTATTTTATATTACATTAAATGTTCTCAACTGGTTTGTTTCAGCAGTGATTTATAACTAAATATGTTATTATAATAATATATTATGTGTAATATATTAATAGGCCAATGCAGTATACATCATCCAGACGCCATTCAACAAAACATCGGTCTTCAACATTGATTTAAAAAAGAACCTTACAGAGATTTTTATACCTTCCCATTATTCGTTCAGTACCTAAACGCAGCAGAAGCAGACCAAAGCAGCCGCTTGCCGAGATTTGTTGTCAATGACAGCCGCCGTTAGGTAAAGTCATGGCGCTGCTTAAACAAAGTTGTTGTCTTGCTGGCCGCTTTTCCACAAACCACCTATGGCTGAGTCCCAGATGTGTCCCAAATGTAAGTATTTCCATTGTTCAAATATCCCCCAGCACAACAGTACCACGAGTAATCGTTTAACGGCTAACTGACGACAGTTGTGAACCTGGGCACGGGCCTTGAAGTTACGTTACGTCTGTTTTGTAATTCAGTTAGAGAGCCTGTACAGGGCGGTTCATAACTTCCCAAATAACAGTGTGCGGAGAGTTTTTATGAACTAACCCTGAGTCCTGTCGCTGCAGGGGTACACGAGCAGTCTGACTACTATCGCAAAGTCCTCCCCGGACCGGACCGACAGGAAGAAGCAGCTGTTGGGCGACGACGGGCCTGATCTGCAGGACTTCATTTCAGGGGATTTATCTGAGAAAAGCAAGTGGGAAGAGTACAGAGGCAACCTGAAGAGACAAAAAGGAGAGAGGTGAGGCCGCAGGGACACTACAGCTGTCGATACCAACAATAGGAAAGCGGGGTTCACCTATGTAACAGAAGAGTTCACAGATCATGTCTTATCTACTGTGCACTATCTTGCACAAATAAATTAACCTGATGTCTAAGTGTCTTTACTGTCAGACTTTGTTAGAGGTGACAGGTAGATAATCGTATATTTTATCTGTCATCTGTTGTGTTAAATATTAATAATATAGAGCAGCACCACCACGACCACGACTCAAATACCAATATGAACAATTTCAAAAACCCTTTGCCCATACTCTTTGAGTATATATTAAAGAGATTGACTTTTTACGATAAGTGTCCAATTCCAGTGTTAAAGACCCAACCAATATATATAAACTCAATATGATGATTAGGCACAAAAGGTAGAGCCAGTCGTTTTCAAACAGAAACCTCTAAAGTAGACCGTGACATTTATATTTCTCCTCTAAGTTTAAACCATAAAGAGAGATAAATAACCTCCAGCTGATGATATGAGTCAAGAAACATCTTTTGAAGAAGTTACTGCAACCCTCTGCACATCTGACTCACTCTGTTATTATGCCATTATAACAATCACTGCAGGGGGCAGGGTATGGTGCTACTAATGATATATATCATTTTAAAATATATTTTTTTCTGTCATGTAAATGCAGCTAGTTTGTATGGCCTTCACTATATTTAAAAGCGGTCCTGGGGTTTTGTTCAAGAGATTATTTTCATGAGATTAAAACTCATTAATGTTTGTTTCCTCTCCTTGAAGTTTCAATGCTCTATAAAAGGAAAGGCAAATAGCAGTATGGAAAGTTGCTTACATTACTTTCCCTTTAACATCTCTGCTTGTATACATCTGTTTCTGTTTTATTTTTTGGATTAGGACTACTTTGTGGTCTGATGAAAATTCACATTTTATAAATGCTTAAAAAAAGCCTTTTTGAATTGCCTAATGCTTTTTAATGTGTTATTCCCAGCTGGTTATTGCATCCATATAAATATGTTTTTAGTTGAATTCTATATAAGGTACTGCTACATAATGTGTAGTTTGCAATTAAAGAAAAACTGTTTTTTTTTCCTCTCACCAGGCTGCGGCTTCCTCCATGGCTGAAGACGGAGATCCCTATCGGAAAAAACTACAACCGGCTGAAGAATACACTGAGAGACCTCAACCTGCACACAGTGAGTCCTGTGGGATTCATGTTGGATGGGAGTCATTTTCACTGTCCATAAGGAGACGGGGACAGGACAGGAAAAATGTCTGAGGAAAATACAATCACAAAGTCAGATTGATAGGGGGAGTCCATTTAGACTGCCTGTATGTTTGTGTATAAAATATCATGGTTGTAAAATGTAGATAGAAGCAGTATAGGGTCAGTCATTCTCAATTTGAAACCCAAAAGCCAAATACATGCTGGCACGGTATCCTTTATATCTGCAGGTTCAAATCAAATGTTGACTTTTACTTCAGTAAAACTACTTGCTTTGGGAAATGCCCCTGCAGAAAAGTCCATTTATCATGTGTCTGTTGATGTTGTTGAGTGTAACATTGAGTCTGTGTGTTTTCCAGGTGTGTGAGGAGGCCAGGTGTCCTAACATCGGGGAATGCTGGGGAGGAGGAGAGTACGCCACAGCCACAGCCACCATCATGGTCAGTCTCCTGGCACAGTGTGACTCTACTGACAGTTTAGAAAATGCTAAACACTTTTGTATTGCTTTTGACTGGGAACCAAGGTGAGGAGGCTTAATTTTATAACAGGTTGTTATGACAAAGGGGTCAATGCAAAAGGCCAAAAGGGTTCAAAACTGCCAAAACCGTAACAAATAGAGAAAAACTTCAAGGCAGCAGGCTCAGCTACTTCAGTCTGAACATTTGGGGTTTTCTGAGACCAAAACTGACTTTGGAGAGGAGAAATTACTGATTATGAATCTCTTAGAGAATTAGCCTAGTTCAAAAGAATTGCAAAAATGAACCAAAATAACATAAAAAGACAACAGCATGTCTTGATCACTGATTTCTGCATTATATGTTCTGTGAAAAAGGTTTTCATATCGGTGCATGTTTTTCTTAATGCAGCTCATGGGGGACACTTGCACCCGTGGGTGCAGGTTTTGCTCCATAAAGACGGCCCGTAAGCCTCCGCCTCTGGACCCAGATGAGCCCTACAATACAGCCAAGGCCATCGCTGCCTGGGGACTGGACTACGTGGTTCTCACCTCAGTCGACAGAGATGGTAATAGCTTTAAAGCTAGCTACATACATTTCGTAAATACTGAATCTGTCTACATGTACATGTTACCTAAAAAATAGCCAACAATCAAACAGGAACTTTATATAACATAAAAAGGAGCCTCTCTCATTTTTAAGAACACCATAACAGGAACAGACCTTGTATGCTTCAATATACAGTAAGTCCACCAAACTTAAACATGTTGAACAAATCCCTCTCAACAAACTGTTCTTTGCTCACCAAATGAGCATATAAGGTGTATAAAATAAAAATGTATATAAAAAATCAGTTTGTACAGATGGCACATTCTTTTGATTAGACCCCCTAAAGCCCAAACAGTTTCAGGGCATGCTTTCCCTGTGACATTTCACTCACTGTAACAGTTTTTCCAGCATTGATGGGATGTAACGGCATCTTTTCCTTTTTTATTTTTCCCGCAGACCTTGATGATGGAGGGGCGGCACACTTCGCGAAGACCGTCCAGTACTTAAAGGAGAGGTATATTCCCCTTTGTATTCACCAGGTGTTTGTCTTTTCATATCTGTGAAAAATGAGTTAGTAAACTGTTTTGTCATCCTCATCTTAGGGACCCTCAGATCCTGGTTGAATGTCTGACGCCTGATTTCCGCGGTGACCTGGCAGCAGTAGAGAAGATCGCCCTGTCAGGATTAGATGTGTACGCACACAATGTGGAGACAGTGCGAGAGCTGCAAAGGTATGGAGAGGTGGTTTAAAATGTAGTTCAAATTTTGGGGAAGCTGTTCTACAAGAGGAAGTGTTAAGCATTAAACGGACCAGAAGGGGGCACATAAGAGCCATTACTGTTCATACTCGGTATTACCCACTCTAGCTGTTGTATTGTTTATGATGATCATCTGGATATATTTAAGTAGTGGGATATATATACCATTTAATTATTTATTTCAGTCAGGATGTCCATCTGTTTGCAGGTTCGTGCGTGACCCCAGAGCGAACATTGACCAGACCCTGAGTGTCCTGAAGCACGCTAAAAAGGTCAAACCCACTGTGCTAACCAAGACTTCCATCATGCTGGGACTGGGAGAGACTGACCAACAGATCCTCAACACCATGACCGGTGTGCACACATCACACACACATGCAAAAGTATCTTCATTGCTCTTACAGGGACAGGATAGCCAGTAGGACACTTATGTCACAATACAAGTGCACAATCTAAACAACCTAAGCAAATAAGCAATTAACAGATAACTTTATAATACTTTCTGCCATTAAATATGTAAAATGCAGCTGGGACAAGGGAGACTTTATACCTCTCTGCCCTTATAAGAGGCACTTTATAAAAACTTCCTGTGGGTGACAGTTTACACTCAGTGTAAAGGGCTGATCCTGGCACTTCAGAAGGAATGTGGCCTTTCTAAGCACCTGCTTGTTATACAAGTCTGTAAACCGGGCCCTTGACTCCTCCCTGAAATCCCTCTAACCATTTATGCAAATTTATTTTTTGTTTGCCAAAGTTCCAACATCCAAACAACAATTCAGAATAATAAAATGTATTCAATTAAACTTTTATTTAAGAAAAGCATAATCCTCTTTGAGGGGACTGGACTTATAAGGCAACAGTTTCCTGACTGCACTGTTCTGGTGACATTGCAGAGCTGCGAGAGGCTGGAGTCGACTGTCTAACACTGGGCCAGTACATGCAACCCACTAAACGCCACCTGAAGGTAAACACATCACACCTAATGTACTATTTTTCTTTTTACTAAGGCAATCGGACTGCAAGACAAAAGCACATTTAGTAAATGAATGTACACTGTGATGTGTGCTTGGGATAGGTGGAGGAATATGTCACTCCAGAGAAGTTTGCCCACTGGGAGAAGGTTGGGAATGATATGGGCTTCGTTTACACAGCAAGCGGGCCACTGGTGCGCTCCTCCTACAAAGCAGGTAAGAAACACACTCCATCCTTGCTCAGTGTTAACTAACATGTATTCTAGTGGCTTACTTGCCATTGTCCATTTGTTCCTACAGTTACAGCTTAAACTCTTTAAAGCTAGGGCGTGGTATATTAACACAAAAAAAATTAATTAATGTCTGTTACATTTAATCCCTTACAAAACAAGTTTGCAAGTTTGTAGATTAACCTCTTGCATCTCTTTGGTTTGTACAGGCGAGTTCTTCCTGAAGAATCTACTGGAGAAGAGAAAAGCAGAAGTCACAATAGCAGAATAAAAAGCCCCAAACCAGCAGTTTCTAGAGTTTACACCTACATATAACTATACATATTTACAGTATCAAAATAAAAAATGTACTGCTGCCGTACCATAATGTATCACAAGCTATCGCACATGAAACACACAAACCATATATGTAAGAACAAGTTATGTAAGGGACCATTCTGTTCCTGTTCAGCGCATTTGTCGAACACTGTTCACCTGGGAGAACCCATAGGTTCTAGTGTTTTATGGAGGGACGTCAAAGAGAACGAGCAGCCATTATCAGCCTGCAGATGTGTAGATGAACCAGGTGAAGACTCTGTCCAGGTCATCCTACCCTTAGAAAATACAGCCTGGTTTTAGCAGTAGCTGTTATTTGCTATCTCTGCACCTCAGGGGCCCCTAAATCACATCTCAGAACTCCCTCTCCTCAGGGGCCCTGGGCTTCAGCTGGAGAGCTCCTGACCTTTAACAGCAAGCTCTGTTTATGAGCTCTTTGATGTCTGCTGCTTCAGGATGGATTTAATGAAGCGTTTAAGAAGGTTTTTTCTGTCTGAGGGTTGAACGAATCCAGGGGTTTGGAAACTTTTAACACTGTCAAACACTTTCCTATTACATTAGAAGACTTACAATTGGAGGCTAAATTGGCCTTTTATCAGGTTTGAAAAGTAAAAAAAAAAGTACTTTTGAGAAAGGCTTTGATAAGAATACATATGGACTCAGATTATACTTTTTCTAACAAATCTAATTAAACTTAATGGGAAACTGGTTAAATTTGCTTTATGGAACCTAATCAACTGAAAATCATCAAAACAAACTGAATTAAGCCTGAGACAGGCCCCGGGACAAGAAATGTGATTTTTTTTGCACACTAATTTTTTTTTGACAAAGCAAATCCTTTAAAAAAAATTGTACATTTATATTAAAAGAATTAAAGCTCATCAAAAAATCTTGTGTTACTTTTCCTCTTCTCTTCATCAGTTTGGAATAACAAACAGGCACAGATCAAGGTCACACTTCACATTTTATTGCATTTCCATTTTTAGTAAACAGTCACCGATACAGAGGACAAATGCTGATTAACATACAGTAAGATGATTTATAAAAATATTTTAAAAAATAGTACAAAATTATTTGGAAATTTAGCAACAGTACTTGATAATATTGTACATACTTTAAGAAAGTAGACACGTTACTATTGCGGATATGAAATAGACGATGCCTCTGACGTGTTTGGCTGATAAATGCTTTGCTTTGTATAAAAATCACTGTTGAAACTTCTTCCAAAGACACACACTCATTCATGGATCACATTCACACCGTTCTGGACTGAAGGCTCAACTTGTTCCTATCAGACCTGCTGCAGGGGAGCGGTTACTCACGCTGATTTGGCCTTTTGGATAATTAGAGCGTGCACTGATAATTAAGGGGTTGGACCTGAATGACTTGTTTCACCAGTAATAAGAAGGCTGAGACAGGAATGTGTTTAATGTGTGGAGGTGAAATTAATCTTAGACTTTGGCTTTCTTGGTGGGAGGTTCAGTGGCGGTGATGCGAGGACAAGCAGCTGCCGGGGTGTACGGGATTCGTGTTGCAGTAACTTTCTTACCGATGGTTTCAATCTGTATACAGAAGAAGTCAGAACTTAATGTATGATGTTCAACAACTCATTTTGATATTGTATGAGATGTGTACAGTTTGATCAATGCCGGACTTTTCTGAGACCGATTCCAATACTAATTAAAGAGGGAGAAAATTAATTTGTGGTTTTCACAGATTTTTCACCACTCTGCAAAGGTTCCAAAGAGCTATTTTCCAAGCAAAAGAAACCTTTAAAATAATTTTTAACTTTGTTATATGTTATGAAACACTCAACAAACAATATATTACATCATCAGCCAATACTATAAATGTTATGATGTATGTATAAAGAATAAATAGGAGTAAAATAAATAGCTTAATACACATCATTATACCATCATACTTTTCAGTTTCTTTCAACTGCCATTAAAAAAAATTAATAGGGAATAGTGAAAAGATAATGGTTCTAAATTATGTGACTTTTTCTGCATTATATATATCGTGTGTGTGACATTTTCTGTCTGCCCACCTGGAAGCCGATGCTCTGCAGATGAGGGTGTAGGTGGTCCAGAACTCTGCGACCATCAAATATAAAGGCCGGCTTCAGCATCTTCTTGTAAATCTTCTCATAGTCCAGCTCCTGCAGTGGAATACGAGAGACATGATGAATTGAGCATTTTTTTTCTCCAAAAGACTAAAGACTATAAGGTGGAATGACATCAGTGTCTGATTGTGACCTTAAACATGTCCCACTCAGTGCAGATGACCAGAGCATGTGCACTCTGGCAAGCCTCGTACGGGTCTGAGGTCACAGTCACCAGCTCTGACACTGAGATGAAAAAAAAAAGAGGTCTGTCAGTGATAAGTGGAAGATTTTAAACAAAGAGGTTTTGCAAGCTTTCCAGAACTGAATTTGAACCTTGGTAAGGACACACCTCTTTCTGGATTGTCCTCTGAGATGTTTGGCTGGGAGAGGTCATGAATGATTTGTTCCTTCAGAACTTTGGGGTCGTAGATGAACAGCTTAGCTCCCTCATCCATCAGGTACTTAGAAATGTAGATACTGGACGACTCCCTGAAGTGAGACACAATCACACACTCTCATGTCAACATGTCAACTGTTCAGGGCCATAGTTCAACACCGCATGTTGGCAGGTGCTTAAGTAGAGTAAAGTGTGACCTTATAAACAATCTGTGGTTAATGAGTAACAGAACAGAGATGTTGGATAGAAGTATTAAAAGAAAAAAAAGAACTGGACAGGAGAAAAGTCTACAAGGGTGTGAGAATGTAATGACAAAAACAAACAACATGAAAGGAGACTAACCTTGTGTCACCTGTATCTTTTTTGAAGGAGAAACCCAGCAGAGCAATCTTTTTACCGGTCACTGTGTTGAAGAGGCAATCAATAATCCTGCAAGCAAAACGCCGCCTTTGGTACTCATTCATGTCGATCACCTGTCATAATTACAAACAGATTCGAGAAGAAGGTGAATACAATGAGCCCAGTAAAGAAAAAAAAGGGTGAAAACGTTTCTATTAGTTTCACCTGCTGCCAGTAGGAGGCCACTTCTGGCAGGTTGAGGGCCTCACACAGGTAGACCAAGTTGAGAACATCCTTCTGGAAACAGCTTCCACCAAAACCTGAACAGGATCAAAGAGGCAAAAAGATGGAGCACAAAATCTCATCTTTGTAAATTAATTAAACTTCTCATAGAAGGTCACTTCAAACATCTTATAGATATGTGACTTACCTACGCTGGCTTTGAGGAACTTGCTGCCTATTCTCTGATCCATACCAATCGCCTTGGCAACCTCCTCCACATCAGCGCCGGTGGCCTCGCAGAGAGCGCTGATGCTGTTGATGCTGCTGATTCGCTGTGCCAGGAATGCATTGGCTGCCTATGCAGACACACATCATGTGCTTATATTTCTTTTCTTTTTTCTTAAGACTGCTCCAAAATACTAGAAGCTGCTCAAAGGACTCAATAAGTAATCAATTAGTCAACGAAATACATTTTGCAAGCACACAAACACACACAGAGCGGCTGGTCTGAATCAAATAGAGCGTATCCTGATACTGTTTTTACAGGACCAGGTCGGGGTTTGGAAAACAGCAGTGCTCCTTTACCCCCTGGAACTCTAAAACCAAACAAACACTGTGAAAGTGCTCCATAACCCCGCAAACACACACACACACACACACACACACACACACACACACACACATAATAAACGAGATAATAAATATCTAACAAAAAAT
>JAOWBC010001255.1:25420135-25453332 GCA_028566105.1 Hypoplectrus providencianus | reverse complement strand
ACACACACACACACACACACACACACACACACACACACACACATAATAAACGAGATAATAAATATCTAACAAAAAATGAATGTCACTCACCAGTTTGGACAGCTCAGAAGACCATGTGTTGGTGGTGATGATGCGTGCTTTGGGCACCCAGTGTTCATAGACGGCACACAACGCTCTGATTGCTCTTTGACCTTCAGCTGTTTCGTCTCCACCAATCAGGACACGGTCTGGCTCCTTCAGATCCCGCACGGCTGTTCCTTCTGCAAGGAACTCTGGGTTTGACAGCACCTGAAAGCAGCAGCAAAACAACTTCAGAAGCCTGCAGAACAACAGATAGACAGTTTGATTCTTATGCAGTAATACACACTTGTAGGTTGAGGCTGGGCTTGGTGTTGGCATCAAATATCCGTCTAATGCTCTCAGCGGCTCGAACTGGGACTGTGCTCTTCTCTGTGACGATTTTGTAGCCATCTGACACCTCCACGATCCGCCGAGCACACGCTTCAATGAACTTGAGGTCAGCCGCACGACCCTTCCCCATCCCATAGGTCTTGGTTGGGGTGTTCACCTGTGGGGGTTGGAAAGAGCAACCACTCAAATGAAGTCACTGATGAGTCATAAACGTCCAAGCTGATTAGCTGAGTGGTGGTATGTCTGTGCGGGTGTGACTGAAGGACTCACAGAGATAAAGACGAGGTCTGCATCCCTGATGGCTGAATCTATGTCTGTAGAGAAAAACAAATTTCTCCCTCTGCATGATTCAACCACCTCTTTCAGGCCTGGCTGCAGTGAGTGGAAGTGGGAAAAACGAGACAGGGTGTGTCAGTGAGTGTTGAGGGCAAACGTTACACAAACGGTTACAAATGGAATATAATAAGCGGTCATCTTTTGGCCTTTAAGTTACTCATGATGATGTAATACCTTGTGGTTGTAGCTGACGTAGAGAAGTTGCGACACAGTGCAATCTGGAACTAATTTATGTTTCATTCAGCCCTCGATGGAGCAATATTATGCAAAAACATTGGCTGGAACTGTTGCCTAGCAAGTTTTTCAACTCTGTCAGTAAGTTTAATTAATGAAGCGGGCAACTCCTTCGAGATATAATGTTCTCGCACTTATAATTACATAGCACATCCTTGTCAAAGTTTAACTAAACCTGTAGATATACCTTCAGCTCAGTTTTGTTATAAATATATACCTCATATATGGGCAGAGTGTCCGAGTTCCAGGCTTTGATGCGGGACTCATTGACATCCACGACAGTCACTGTGATCTCTGGACACATGTGGGCGATCACACTACATGTTGGGCCTCCTACATACCCAGCACCAATGCAGCAGATCCTCTTTATTTGAAACATCTGCAAATGTGGAGAGAAGTACAAAAAATATAAAATTATAGTTTTTTTTTATTACTTTCTGAATTACAGCATGACACTTAACATGCTAACAGGTTTCTTCAGCTTAACCTTAAAGACATGTGTGAGTAGGATTACTGAAAAAAAAAAAAACAATGTATAAACTAATACAAACGAGGCACCGGGAGTGCAAAGCTTGCTATAAGGGATGATGTAGCCTGCGGTTGAAAAATATTTTGCCGTTTATCCGTTTTCAAATAGGCTGAGTGAAAAAGGGGGATGTGCAATACTCAAACAACCACTGGAGCTTTATAGGAGGGTGTGTGCCACGGGCCACAGATTGGGCAGAGAGTGGAAATAGTTTTTTAGGGTGGTTAGACGTAGCCTCAAAGAAAGAATCAATTGCAAAGTCCAATAAAGGGCAGACCCAATACCCCTACAGCTTGAGTAAAGTCCAAGTAACCATTTCCAAGGATATATTGGTCGATGATTATTTTTAAATGCATGTCTTGTGTTTGTTTGTGAGACTGTGACATTTTCAAAAACCTACTTGTAAGCACTTTAAGTCATACAAACAAGAATAAGTGATACTGTTTCCTTATCAAATCAAACCTATTTTGGCACTCCTGTACTAATCTTTTATGATACTTACTGGTGGTCAAGTATACCAATACAGATAGGGGTCTATCTGCAGTAAAATAATATTAGCTGATAGACTGCCCTCTGTTCTAAATATACTGCCCTACCCTGTGCAGATAAATTGCACATGTACAAAATCCTTGTACTTTCAAACACTGAAACGCCTTTACTTTAACAACACAACGGTCATGATAGGACTTACTCTTACCGAACAGATTCTGTAAAAAAAAAAGTACTTACTTTATATCGAACTAACAGTTATATATCTTTAATAATCCTACTTAAATAAATCAACATGGTTCACTAAATCCCTCGCAAGATTTAAGTGTGCCTTTTCCACATTCATTCTTCAAACTTCAAAACTTTTACACATCCCACTTTGTCAATTACAGGGATTTTCTGCTTCTCTACATCGTGACACTTAAGGGATTTAATTACATAACAGGGTTACAGGATTTTTTTTTTTTTTTTAATCAAATGCAAATGAAGCAATCAGTACTTGCAGGACTTTCCTACAATTACAGATAGTACTCCTTTTCATCCATCTGTCGAAATATTTCACTGTGTTAAAAAAAAAAAGTGCCTCAACGTTTAAAACGTAACATCCAAAGACTCAGAACAATCAAAGCTCCTCCACAAATATTGAGCTGGCTTTTCTTTTGAACATTTATCTTGGTTTCAGCCTGTTCATGTCTTGGCCTGTTGTTAATGGGTTCATCAGTGCTACATTACCAGTCGTACCGTTACAGCCTGAAAGAAAATAAAGAGCCTTTTGATTGCAGCTCAGCCACGTCTAACAGGGATGAAAAATGACCTTTTATCTATATACCTTTCAGCCAGTTAACACTAGCTATGCTACAGGGTGAGTGTCGCTGCTTGAAAGGTGATATTACACAGTAACAGGCTATAATTACGCGAGTTTACCTCTTCTATCTTGAAAGTGAGGGAGCAATCTAAACGCAAGACACAAATGAATGAGCGTCTGTGTTGAACCAGCTAGCTAGCTACCGTTAGCTACCGTCACATTACCTTTGCCAACTCGACAGTCAGTCAACTTCAGGAATGCGCAGATAATGTTAGCAGCTCCGCACTCAAATGTGTCCAGACAGCCGTTGGTTTCCCAGCCGCGGTCGGTTATAAACGATAATTTCTTCCAACTAACCGTAAAGCCAGTACTCGATCAACAAACTCACACCACCGGGGTTTGTCTGACAACTTTTACTCTACTACCTCTATCTAGAGTGAGACTTTCTGCTGAGGTACCACCTATATCTCCATGACACCCAGCGGCCAGGAGACATATCCGCTCTGATATTTTCAGAGTAAAAGCACCAGATCATGTTTTTTACTCTACGGCTTTTACCTATTTAAGTTTTCCTGTCATTAAAACGTAGAAATAACTGTGTGCAAGCAATGGGTGGTTTATAGTGTTCTGGTGACAAAGGGCATCTTTTTCGATAATAAACAACTTGAAAACAAACAAAAAGGCACGAAACATAGAAGGCATTGATATTTTAACTAAAATTGGTTACAATATTTATAATAAGTGGTTAGTACCATCTTTAATGCGAAAGTTGTATTTAAAAGGCAGTGGTGAAATATAACAAAGTACGTTCCTAAGTACAATTTTTTAGGTGATTCTCACAGCCTTGTGAGAAAGTTTTTTTTCTTGGATAAGGGAGTGAGGAGCAAACCTAACAGCAGGTCATAAACAAATTCCTTTAACAGCAGTCATTCATTAGGTCAATTGGATTTCAGTGTCTATAAAATGTGCTTGAAACCTTTTTAAATTATCCTTGTTAGTTTATTGATTTGGAGTCTCTTTTAAACTAAAATCAAAAATAAAAATATTCAGAAGAAACTGCAATTTAAAAATATACATTACACAAATTATATTAGCTTTTCACAGTAACATTCTGATGCCTTACATTCAGATGTATGACATGGTGATAATCAACACAACATTTATAAAACGGTTTTGTTATTGCAAGTTTACTTTAGTTGCCACAGAAACAACATTTTTTCAGCTTCCAAACCTTACTACAATATTTTATCAGTATACACATATGAAAATATAAATTTGCACCAGTGGCTTATAGAAAAGCTGACAAAAATATAAAATTTAACAGCTGCCATCAACTTCATTTAAAACACAATACACTTTACAAAATGTATAATCTATAAAATATAAATATCTATTTAAACATAGAACCCAAACATATTTTAAGGGTTATATGCAGCATTTCATAAATTATTTTCCAAATGGTATTGTTTTACTCGGAGGGCTCCATGGCGGAGGTGGACTGTCTCTGAGTATTGCTTGTATTCTTTTTTCTTCTCTTTGTCTCTTCTGTTCCAGATCTTTCCGTGCCTGTCGGAAAAATCAACAATCAGAACTATTCCAGATTCTTTTACTTTGAACACTTTTCGTGTCAATAATAGAAATAAATAGGTTTTTGGATAATAAAAAAAGGGGAAAATAATAAATAAATGAAAATGAAATAATTATATACATTAATAATAAACTAATAAAATATGTTATTTAACAGGAAAATAAGTAAAGAGGGGAAATAATACAGAGGTAAACTTAAGGAAATTAAAACATTAATATCAAGTCAATATCACATTTTCAGTTTTATAGATTTACAACTGCAAGTTTTTTTCCTTTTCTTCTCAAGGGCATATACATTTCATTCCCCGAGTCATTTTTTTTTAAATTTAATTTGATTCTGGCAACTTCTGTCCTTTATACATACCAGCCAGCTTTCATACATATCTAGAGCCATTTTATCTCTCTCTTCTTTCATGTAGCGCTCCTCCTCTGCTTTGTTTTTTATTTCTTCACGCTTTGCTGTGACTTTTTCATGAAGAACAACTTTCTTCTTTCCACACCTCAAACATGAACACAAAAAGAAACAACAGTTTGATGACTGAGATTCATGTGATGAGATGTGGTTAAACATCTTGCTTTGACTGCCTTCTAGTGGTGGTTGATCATTTCCACACCCAGACAGGTTTGAATGTGATGACTGAGAACAGTGTCGCCACAACTTCAGTAATGATTGAACGCTAACTTTCAGACCACGATTTCAGACTGTCTCTGACAGTTTAGCACCTGCCAGATTTACACATTGCATCCAGTATTTGCATCCTTTACACTCACCAGTCAGAAAAGGCAGATTTGCTGTCTTTTTTTCGTTCTTCCTCCTTCTCCTGTTTTCTAAACTGAAGTTTACTTTCAGCTTCTCTTTGTTTTCGGTACTTTTCTTTAAGAACTTGATCATGCTCTTGTTTCCATTTCTCGAACACCTGCAGAGTTGACAACGTTACTTATTAAATTTACACCTTCTGAATGACTATTATAGCTTCAGAAAAATGCACAGTACATCAGCTGATATACCTGTTTAGCAGATTGCTTTTTCTCTGCTTTGTCTTCTATCACTCTTTGCTCTTTTCTGATCTTTTCCTGCTTTTCTTTTGTTTTTGCTTTGAGACTTTCTGATTTCTTTTCTTTCCAGGCCTCGTACGATGCAACTGCATCTTCTTTTTTAGCCTCTTCTTCCTGTTTGTTTTGGAAGATGGAATGCATTGTGCATACATGTTGAAATGAAGTAATGGGTGGTTTATAGTGCTCCGGAAAAAAAAATACAACACAAATATTTACCCTTTTCTTGTTTACTTTCAGTATTTCTTCCTTCTTCTTTAGCTGTATATTCTCTTTGGACTTTTCCTTTTTCTTTTGAAGCCATTCCTGTTAGGAGGACATGTTAGTGGGCAGTTTAGCTGATACAGAATATATTGCATTGCCTTGAAGTTTCTGTCTGTCAAGGTGCAATGAGTGTGTTACTAATGGCAAACAAATATGGCCCATTTCATTGGGTATAGCTGGAGCAAGTACACTTACTCTGCTACTGATTTGTGGATAAAAAGAGTGAATTAGAATTCCAAGGTCAAATATTTTTTTTAGGTTTAACTGTAATTGTGTAGTTTGAATAAATCCAACCTATGCAATTACGATAAAAATAAATTATATGTATCAGATACACCTGTAGTGAGAGAGTATAAGATGGAGATCCTGCATACATTGATGAAAAAAAAACATCACTTACCTATCGTCCTTCACTGTATATCACCATGGAAATCTTTCTTTTTGAGGACTTTCAACATAAAATCATTGTCACACTGACCTGGTAAACAGCAGCTCTGAGTGAATCTGCTTCTTGAAGCTTAGACTCTTGTAGCAAGACTTTACGATCCAGGAGCTTGAGAGTCCCCAAATACTTTGATTCCACTTTCCTGGAGCACACACTCTGTGGTCTCTGAGTTGTCCTTGAGAGAGAACTTAATGTCCTTTTTTTAAATAAAAACATGGTCAGGTAAGTTACTATGCTGTTTTATTAAAGAAGCTATAGAAGCATCTGTTATTGCAGCATGACTACCAACCTGGTATCAACTGATTTTTCATGAGAATGTTGATGTGACTGATCTCCTGAGTCTGGCTATAAATGAAAACATTCAGATTAGATGCAAAGCAAGATGAGCATATCTAACATGACACCTATTATTACAGCTGCACCTGATAATGAATTACTTACATTAAATTCTTCAAATGATGTAGAATACTTTCTCTCCTGCTCTCTGCTGTCATCAGAAATAAAGCCATCTGAAAACAATAAAAAATATATCAACAGGATCAATAAGCTAAAAATACCAATAAGATCTGATAATCATGCTCAAAATGACTGATTTTACCTCTGGATTCAGAATCAAAAGTCGATCTGGTGAAGAGATGTGACTGCTCAGTCTTACTTGAATAGGATTTGCTAAGGCTGTATGAAACTCCGTGATCGCCCTCTGACCACTACAGTGAAACAACATCACAAACATATTACTTACTTAATGCAACATTAAGGAACTCAAATGTATGTTAATTAAAAGATGTTATATTTTTTAAGTTGGGTTATATGAAGTTCTTGTTTCAAAGTCACACATTAAGATAAACTGAGGCAACAGTAGACCAGCAGCCCTTGTGCTTTCCAAACTAGAATTCAATAGATTTTTTTGGCTCTGAAGTAAACATTGTATGTTTTCAGTCAGTGGTGGAATCTATTGGTGGTAAGACGATGGATAAGCATCCCATACAACCCAGCTTCAAAAGAATCTGAACAACCCTTCTAAAATACTGAATGGCCAAACAACAGACATTCTTTTGGACTGCACATCCTTACAGCGATGTTGCTGGATGTGCCAGTGGAGAGGGGAATGGATGCAGAGGAAGTCTGGGGCCTGCTCAGATCCTGAGATTCAGCATCTTCAGCTATCTTCTCTGTCTGCTGGAGGCTTAATCCAAGGGTCCTTTGCCGTGGTTTAGGTCTGGGTGGCTCCCTCTCTGTATCTGAATAATAACAGTTAATAGCAGTGGATATATATAAAAAACAATTCTGCAAGAAAATCTGCTAAAATAAAATATAATGTGCTCTTTGTTATACATGAAGTAAGGGAAACAGACCTGCTGAGGACACACATTTGAGATCAGCTGCTGATGATTGCTGCGTCTGGGAGCGTTCTTCTAGAACAGAGTGGCTCTTCTCCAGGGGACCTGGAGTGTCTGTCACACTGTTGTCAGATGGTAAGGGCAACGACATGTCCAGTAGTGTGTCATCTGATGTTTGGTATGACAGGGATTTACTTGAGCCCTCTCTTGTGATTTGAGGATCAGTAGAATCCCCACCACTGCTTTTAAACTGTATATTGTCTTCACTGAAGTTTGTGGAGTATTGTGAGGCAAATGACTCATTATTATTGTCGTGTTGACTGTTGGGAGAATCCGGCGGGTTGTTTTCATGTGAATCTGAGGCTGTTGTGTCTTCTGAGGGAAAACTGACTCTTTGGGTTTTCAAAAATGAAACTCTCTTTGTTGTGGCGCTTTTGCCGTCATCATCTGAAATCTCAAAGTCATTGATTTTGGATTTACCGGTACTCTTCTCAGCCTTTAATGCACCAGTCCTCTTTTTTCTTGATTTAAGGAGTTCATTCAAAAAATCTGTGAAATATAGAAAATGACAAGTAAATGGTAATATAAGACCTAATAATAATAATGATACCAATACTAATAACAATAACAGCAATAATAATATATAAATGATAAATTTTAGTAAAACACTAAAGAGACGCACATCTTGAGGTTCCCACACACAAGTCAGTTTTTATTAAAATATTTTGAAGCTTGGCTATCTTACCATCTTCATCATCATTAAAGTCATCAGAGTATGAGTACTGATCTGTAACTGATTTTCTTGCCCTGGCAGAGACAGCAGCCTGAAGTTCATCCTGTAACGACATCATTTCAGATTATATGGATTATATTTACTTCAAGTTTATTTTAGTTATATGTCTCTATTGCTTCTCCCAATAACAACAAAGGCACAAATATAACTACACAACACCACACACAAATAAAAAACACTGATGTTCTGTGTGCACGAGGGAAATGGTCAGATAGGTCCCAGCTCCACATTCATCAACAGGCCACTTAGTTAACGTCGTCATGGGGCTGTCAGTTTTACAGAGTTTTCCACTTTTGTTCTTTTGGGTAAGACATACATTCTTACCTGAAATGTTGTTCTTCTCGTTGTTTTGGGGCTTTTTGAGTAAGCCAGAGTCCTGAACTGCGGATCAGACATTCTGGGAAAAAAAAGAAAAAAAAAAAACTACTAACAGTTTCCACTGATCGCGTTCACTGGCATTAGCATGCTAGCTTCCTCGCTAATGTTGGCGTTAACAAATAGCAAGTTACTATGGGGGTTACTATTTAAAAAAAAATATATCGCTACATTAGCATTATACTGTGTTTGACGGCTGAATGATTTAACTCATACCAGGCAGCAATTCAACGGCACAACGTTTGCTAGCAGTTATAGTTGGCTTCATTGGGCTAACGGAGTTGTTGATAGTAACCCTGGGAAACGTTGAGGGCAGTTCCGTTCCAGTACCGCGCATGCTCAGAAGATGAAATTAATTAATGTACTCACGTCACTGGACACACCACTTTAATGCATTTTTAAAAGTTATCATGAATCCAGGTTTTTGTGGAAAATTATTATAACTCCATGTGTTTCTGGCCACTGTAATGTTATATTATGTTTATGCTGCTTTCCAGTCTCTGTGACACATTGCAAGGTTAACGAATTCGTCATTTTCCCCCCAAAATTATCTATTCAAAATAAGAGAAGCATTTAAAACCCCCAAGAGAAAGTCTACATGTGTGATCAGTGTAGTGATACGTTATGGTATTAGGTTTTATTTACAGGTTTTCTTTCTGTGAAATCATATATTCACATAAAAAATATAAATAACATGTAAGCAGCATATTCATGTTTTGGCTGGGCAAGTGATGTCATGTGTAATAAAGCATCATATCTATGAAGATCGTTGTCAAAAGTCAAAGTACACGAAATAGCCCCCAAAATGTAGCGGAGTGATAAAATAAAAACTTAAAAACTAAACTTCCAAAACTATCTAAAAATATGACCGATAAACTACATATATACATCCATGGATGTAGGATGGTACAAGCTTGAGCCTAAAACAAAACACAGCCAGGCAGGTAGATTGAATTCTTTTTATTTTTTGTTTTGTTATAGGAAAAGTGCATAGTTGAAGCCCTTTTTCTCTTAGAAACAGTGTAAATCTAGGTCTCCTGCAGTAACAGATATACCACTTGTTCATCTCTACAATCTATTATGGCTTCAGCTCAATTATATTCAACTTCTTATGGTTTACTGAACTTCCATACTTCTCCTTGCCATCTCACGAGGCTTGAAAGGTTGTGGTACAACTTTTCAGATAACTTCATCTGCTGATATTGACATTAAAAATAAGAGAAGCCAATGAAGATTGTTTGGATGAACACAGTCAAAAGTTGTTAAAGGTTGTACCGGGGTTTACACTCCACATATTCCAGAAAGACACTTTACTTTTAAGAGTAATCCATGTTATTTTGTGATCTCACAACATTATCCAATCCAAATCGATATGACAGGGGCAAAACAAAGGATACCTTATGTGACTAGAAAAACAGGTGCTGCAATAGAATTGTCAGCAAGAGACATATAGATATATAAAAACACCAATTACGATGTTCCATTTTTCTTGAGATTGTAGTGATATTGTACTGTTATACATATCCATTCACATTGACAGAAATAGTTAACAAAAGACATTCACCATCGTATTGTTCTTCATTTAAGGTTTCCAGTTTTTTGTTTGCCAATTTTAAGGGGGTCTGCACAATTAAATATAAATGGATAATCTTTATTCTAATTTCCACTGAAAAAAATATTAGATGATTTAAATTATTCAAATGATTTTTGTAGAATCTGAATTTTAGGTGAGAACTCTACTTGACACTTAATGTAACATGATAATTTGTTACATGATGTTTTAAATGCTGCGTCTCCTTCTCTTTGGATATTACACTCATCCATATTGTGTTTTTGATAACGAGTTGATGATTAACTGCTCAGCACACTAATTATTTTTCAACCTTTAATCCAGCTGGCAAACCCTCTATATGATGATTTAAATAATTACTAATTTAGCAGAGCTTTGGTCCAAGAGAAATCAACAAATCCTGTCGTAAAAATAATTCTGTAGTATAACCCATGGCAATGAGAACTTCAAATTAAAGTATAAATGAGCTCAAATATTGCTGTTATTTAAATTCACATTGGCACGGTTTGAAAATGCACTTTTTCTTGGTCCTGTTCTCTTAATCAGTGAGACATTGTTATCACACAGAAGTTGTAGGTAAGAACTTTGGATTGCTCCCATTATTCACACACTGCTGTGAATCTCAATAAGAAAAGAAAAGGCTCTTGGTTCAACAAGGCCGTCATTCAGAAACATCACAACACACCTTCAAAAGGAACCCACATATTACCACAAAAGTGCTAGAACACATGATTCTTCGCTACTAATAACTGAGTGTACAGTTCTAAAGTTTGTCTTTTAACCACAAAACAGTTACAGTACACAGAATCATCTCAATAGGATTAAAATGCTTGCGCTGAGTATATAGTTTTACAATGACCACACTTAATTTAGCTTATCTGTGTACCCACAATTAAGCTCGTTTCAACTGTGCGAGAGGAGTTTCAATTAGAGCATTTAACTGTCATCTACAAAACAGACTCTATAAGGTCCACCACTGCCAACAATCACTTATATGACAGTGACCAGCAGATACTTACAGAGACAGACATGTTCTAAACATGTAATTTTCCACAAAGACAATCTGTTGCAGTATGTTAATTGTAAATGAAAATCTAACCTAGGCCTAGATGTAAAAACAGAATATGAATATGCCATTTTATTGTAATCCTGATTAAGAATTTAATCTACCCCTATGAATGTATTAGATATAATCATTCTGCTGGTTTAAATAAGATATTAAAGCATTTCATGATATGACATTATTACTGGCACCATGTAGAGTTCAGACTTTCAAGTGGAAAAAGAGGAATGTTTTTAGAGAGTTAGAACAACCCACCACCCATCATTACTCAGCAGGCACTCGGCCAGCAATTTATCGACCCCTCCCATCTCCACCAACACGTGACACATTCCTTCATTTTTGAGTTTGTGTTTGTGAAGATCAGTCAGCACCAGAGCTGCGAGATCAGGGACTCAGGACGAAGCCAAGCCGTCTGATTAAAGACTTGGTGAATACCCCAGAGAGCCCAGCTGACAGATTAACATGCTGATATCGTCAGCCGATATTATGAATCACAATTGGCTCTTATATGTCTGCACATTTACATATGGATTTAGTACTTTTAGTTCTCCTTATTTAAGTTTTATATTTGTGACAATTGTATTTTTATTTTATGCCATTTGGTTTTTTTTAATTATTATTTTTCTTAATTTTGTCAAATAAAAAAAAAACTTGCACAAACTGGTATATTTTACATTTATGAAAACATAGGAATAAAAATCTAAATCTTCTGCTCTTATATCATTTTGAATTATATCTGTATGGGCCTTGTTAGTCCAGTATCAATTGGGCTCCAGTGACAGGAATCCCAGAGATTTATCTACCCCCAAAACACTACGGCATTCAAAGAGAAGAACAGAAAAAGATATGTGAATGAAGGGGAGATGGTGCTGTCCTGGTCAGTCACTCGCTAATTGTGCAGCTCCAGTCAGAGTAGGAAGAGAGTGCTGCTACTCGCCACTGCTAGTCAACAGGTGGTGCTGGAGGCTCTCTGCCATCGCTCTGCAAACGAAAAAAAAAGAAAATAATATCAATGGAATCCAAGTGTACAATAAAAGAACACTGAACAGTGTTAAAGATGCTATCAAAAGTTCATTCGCCATGCTGTGGGACAATGCCATGGTGAGGTAATGTCAAAGGTGGCACAGTACTGAACTTATCTTTAAAATATAACTGTTATGAAGGCAGAGTGTGATGAGTACTCACATTGTGGGGTCCAGTAGGTTTTCCTGAGGGACGGGGCCCCCTGAGACTGGATGGGCGCAACAGGAACAGGACTAGAGCCAGCACCGCCCATCCCATCAGGACCATGGGGAGGGTCATGTCACCTCCTCCGTTGATAGGCCCACTGGGACCAGGCACTGAAAACAGAGAACACCTTTGAATATCCAACGTATAATCTAAAATTATACTGATTACTGATTCGAGAATGCAACATGACACATGGTCTAATGTGGCCATACATACATTCCTGAGGGCAGTCGGTGTCTGTGCAGTAGGACTGAGATTGCCTGAGCTGAAAGAAAAATTACAGAAAGATCAAAATAGATTTAACACTTTAACCAATGTTTTCTCTCATCCATGTAGAAGAAAGAAATGTGCATAAATTATGTCTGAATTGATTAATTCAATATCATTTCATTTTTTTTATTGTATATTGAAAAGATGATGAAAATAAAAAATAAAAAAAATATGAATAGAATTCATACAAATAACTGTTAATACTGACAGAAATAATTGTGATTAGGATTTTTGCAATAATTGAGTATCTCCACAACAAACAAGGTGCTAATAAAACATAAACCTTGAGAGTACCTCTGCACTCACAGCTGACTGTACCAAACAGCCCGTATTTGCAGGTAGATAGTGCATATGCAAGCTCTGCCTGCTGTCTGAAATATTCTGTGCTGCAGTTCTGTTGGGCAAATGCTGTTTAAATTCTTTAGCTATTTGGGCAACACCCTTTCCTGAGGCATGCAAAAGCAAAAACCCCCAGGGTAGTTTGCCGTCCTGAGCCAACTTCAACTCGCCATGCAAGGAACACCTGTGCACAAAGAGCCAATCAGGTCACCTGGAAACTGACACGGCACAATTACAAGCTGTATTCTTTCTTTTAAAGCAGTTTCTATCAATCATTTTATCTCATATTTTTTAAGCAAACTTCCTATTAGGAAGAGCTAAAAAATATTTTTACAACAATGCAAACATGACAGCAGACAAAGTGCAACAGAGGCAGAACTGATTGGCTCTCTAGATAAACACTGAGCAGGAACCAGGATATGATGGCTCTGTGTCAGCTGCCAGTTTTTTTTCTCTCCCTTCTCTCTGGCTGAGTTTTTTCATTTAGTTGCTGGTTATTCAGCACACTGATCCCATTGCTTCCTTTTTCAGTTGCAGCAGGAGATATTTTTCACTTCGAACTGCATGCTTGGAATACCTTGACCTGTCCTTGCACCTCAATGTCCTTACTTAAAACTTTCAAGTGGTAGCGAAGTTCCGTGACTCACCAGGTTGATGAGGCGCCTCATAGCATACTCATGGGTGCAGACGCACTCACAGGGGTCAAAGCCTCCCTCTGCCATTTTTCACCAGATGGTGTCCACCCTGGAACAAAACGAATACACTCTATGTAACTAAGACGTTCCTGAACAAGTGAGAGAAACCTAACGCTGCCTCTTGTCAGTGCTGCGCTCTATTGTTGTTTCACAGGCACACAAAGATTAGAGGGAGGAGATAGCTCAGTTAAAGGACAGTCCTTAAACTATGTTGCTTTTGGTTGCTTTATCATCTTGTTGCATGCAATCTAGGTCTATATTATCAGTGATAGCTTCTACAATTTCTCTGTTTTTCTATACATACCACCAGTACATGCCAAATATGCTGCCAGTCAACAGTTTTAACACAAACGCAATTTTGTGGGGCAGCAATTTCACTACATTGTAACTCCCGTAAGAAAGATAACCTAGAAATTGACAAAATAGTAGTTTTCAGTTGAAAAAGAAATTGTGTATTTACCTTATTTTACCATTAACTGTAGCTTTGGCTACTGGTCGGTCCTCTTTTCCTGTGTTTTTTTTGTAAAGTTTTATAAACACATATTTGGTTTTGTTTTATATTGTTCTTCACCCTGATTTTGACTTTTCCACACCAATTTCGACTTGTTCTTTGCAATGATTTTGGCTTTCTTTTGCTCTTTTTTGTCTTTGCAAAGTTTTTGACGTCCTCTGCAATGGTTTTGATTGGAAAATACGTTATCCCTTTTTTTCTTCGCAGTGTGTTTTCCTTTTCTTTGTGCAGTATGTTTGTCCCGCTTTTGTGCACATTTTGTACACGTCTTGCCGTTCCACAGTTTTTTCGGCTGCGTTTTTAAAAAAAAAAAATATAAGCCATTATCAACCAATATATAGACTGACGAGATTTCTTTTTTCTTATTTGAAAGAGTCGCAATTGATATAGAAGACAATGCGTTTCTTCAATATCCGTCTAACCTCGAGTTTTGTAGATGAAGTAACGATCACACTGCTGGACTACAACATGCTAAAATATAAAACGTCTGACAGACATATCATTACTTAATTGCAATAAGACTCAAACTTACTTTCATCCAAAGTGCAATGGTTTTCTTAAGTTGGTCTAATAAAAACATGAACACGTTATCATATTTTCCATGGGTGTCCGCCTGCATATTTCTAAAGTGACGAACAAACGAACAAGCCAGTTAATGTCGAGCCTGCTGAAATCCACTAGACAGCCACCATTACTTTTTTACTGGTCAACACTTGAGCTTTACATTCTAATTAGTATTTTTCTGAAACTAATTCAGCTAACCTTAGACTAGCTTCTTGCTAATCGAGCCAGCCAACATAAAGAAAACTCAGCGTTGTCGGGTTTTCTCGATTGTTAATGATGATTAGAGGCAGACGCCATCGAAACATAACTTACTCGAAGATTGCAGGTGATGCGAAAGCGTTAGATGCGAGTAAAAGGCCTTTGCTGCACAGCTGCAGCTCTGTTGCTCTGCACTGAAACCATTAAACTACAGACATGTCAACCTCCCGTCTGTGTTTGGTCTGCTGCACGTGAGCCTATGCTATTCTTCACGGCAAACATCCGGGAACTGGGGGATGAACACGGAAGGGGACCTTTAATCCTCTCCTATTGGTTGAGACATTTGATGGGCAGGTCTTTGGGGTAATCACAGTGACAGGCGATTATGACGTCCGGACTGTAAACAAACAGTGCAGCTGCCTATCATCAGACAGAGGCAGAAAATCCGAGCGCCAACATCTGTACAGTTGTGTAACCAAATATACAGTGTTGGAATGTAATTACCAATTGCCACTACTTACACTGTACTTAATTTTTTTTTTTTTTTTAATTTATTAACATGAGAGTATTATAGAGAAGTGCATATACCTGTATTACACTATGGTTTATATCTAGTTTATTCATTTTCCCTTCAGTGATTTTATTTTATTTTTTTATGTTATATAATTGTTTTTGCTGTGAGCATGTGTAACCGTCTTCTTTCTTGTACATGTTTTAAAATTTTTGGAGGGAGACTGATTGTGATTCATAATGAATTTGATCGACTGGACTTTGACATCAATAATATTTTGAATGCAGGACCTCGAATGCAGGTATTGAATGAATGCCAATTTCATGCAAGTAAAAGATTTATAATAAGATAATTAGATGAGATTGTTTCACTGATTTAGTTACATTTAACTACTCTTACATTTTGCCCATCAACTGGCTGTATTTTTTTCATTTTACACAGTCAAAAGACTTTAACACTAATGTACAGTAGAAGTTAAAGGCAAAGCTCAAGTTTGACTTAAGTAAGACAACAACAATGTGTTATTGATTTTTAATTCTGCATTATTATTATCAAGGCATTTATGTGTGGCAACATGTATGTTTTAACTAAAATTACCAACTATATAGCTGTAGTTGAGTTAAAATGACAACATTTCCTATTGATTCCTCATTGGTTAATTGGAAGTAAGTGATTCAGCATGAAAACTGCATACAAAGAATGGAGAATCTTAGACTTAAATGAGAGATGGATCAATTAAGAGCATCTTAAGTGGAAGTTGATATTAAAGCCATGGAAATTGTTACTAAAAGAGCAGGAGAAGAGATAGAAGTTCCAGAGATAATGGAAATAACAGTTTATATAATGGGGCTAATCTGACATCGTTCTAGCCATGCTTTTATATTTTGTTCCATTATCTAAATGATAATAATAAAACCACAGTCAGATGTAATAATAATAATAAAAAAAATACTGCATAGGTGAATGAATAAAGGTGCTGCTCACTCGTGCTAGAAATCAGATGTGTTCAGCATATGATGAGAAATGTCCTGAAGGCAACTTTGAAAAGAGCATCAACCCATGCACCAGAGCTCATTAATGAAACTTCCAGTTTCTACCCCATTTAGCTGCACTGAGTGTGTTTGTTCTGGACTGACTGAGGCTGTGCGCTGACTGGCAGAGACAGGCAGTCGACGGCAACGGTGAGCTGCTTTTCAAGTTAAGAGAAGCGGTGGACAGTGAAAGTGAAAGGAGAGCTCCACAACTGAGCAGGCAATCCCCATACTGACAAACAAGAGAGACAGAAAGAGGGAGAGACAGAGAGAGCGAGAGAGAGAGAGGCCCCGGGTCTGGCTTCAAGGCAGCAGCAGCTGAGCAGACACAGCCATGGCTAACATCGCGGTCCAAAGGATCAAGCGGGAGTTCAAAGAAGTTCTCAAAAGCGAAGAGGTGCGGTAACGTTTCTGACTCTCTTTTAGTTTAGTCCAACTCCTTCCTTGTGATTGTTTGAACTTGATTAAATTGTAAAGTATCTGTAGCCGTTATGACACAGACCAAAATGACCTAACGTCAGGTCCCAGTCCTGTGTTGCAGCAGGTCAGGCCTAAACAGGAGAACTTTAGCTAGCTTTAGCCCGATATCACTATCTGCTCTCTTGTTATGTCAGGTGGGTGTGTTCAGGAAACACCGGGGATTCAGCTTTGTTAACTGACAGGCCCACTGTTTTTAACAAACAATGCCGCATACATTTGGGTAATTACATAACTAAAACAAACCCTCCTCTTACGGACCGTAGTACGTGCCTCATACAAACTACCGGAGGTGTTTACTAACGCGAATTAGCAACTGACACTCAGAGTTAGCAGCTTTTTAGCATGCTAACGGTAATTTGACATCTCATCCATAGCTAGCATTAGCATGTGGCGTTATGATACAGCGTTCACCAACTTTTCACATTTATTAAGCGTTAATCAACTGCTGGTTTAAACAGGAAAGGATTTTGGTGATATCAACGTGTTAATTTTGTTATATAACTGTCAAGTATTGTTGTTGTGGTACTATAGTTATGTCAACTTTTGCTAGCTTGGCTCTTGTAGCAAGCTGTTACTAACGTTGGTAGATCTCCTTAATGCTGCCGTAGAACCTGTCACTTTGTTTACTGGAGACGTTGTTGTGCCCCTTTTGTGCCATCATTTCAATAGCTTTACATTTGTTTGTAAAAAATATTTGGATTCACAGTTGACAGGGACATGTCAAGACGAAGGCTGACAGCTGTTAGTCCTTTGAAAACAACAACGGTAACTCATTTTGTCCATCTCATTTGTCCCTACCCATAGACAAGCAAAAACCAGATAAAAGTAGATTTGGTGGATGAGAACTTCACAGAGCTGAGGGGGGAGATAGCAGGTCCTCCAGACACACCGTATGAAGGTATTGTCACAGACGTGTGCTAGAATGACCTAGCCGACAAGATGTGTAATGTTAATGTTATGATTTGTTATGCTAAAACGCTGTTTATCTTGTTTTACAAGGTGGCAGATATCAGCTTGAAATAAAAATCCCAGAAACCTATCCTTTTAACCCGCCTAAGGTATGTGCTTCAGTTGCTTACATAAGGTACTTGCTGTATGTCGTTTCTTCTCTCTCAGACTGGATAAATATTTAGAAAAATACAATACATGTGCATTTGAAGTAATGCTGATACAAAGAGAGTACTTTATTTATTTTGACCTTTTTGTTCATTGACTGGCCACCAATCAATTGCATTCATCTAAATGGACATCAGGACCATTGCTATTATTATCATGATTTTAGTCATTTTATGATATTTATATCACTCTGTCCAAGCCAAACCCTTTCCAAATATTGTTAAAAGACAGGAGATGAGTGTTCATTGTAACCCTCAGGTGCCCCCCGATGATGTTTCTTTTATTCAGATAACCTATCATACCTGTTCTTCTTAGGTGCGTTTCATCACTAAAATCTGGCATCCTAATATCAGTTCTGTGACAGGGGCAATATGTCTGGATATTTTGAAAGACCAATGGTGAGTGAGATGTTTCTGAACCTTTAGAAGAAAAAAAACCTAATGTTCCAGTGTGCCCACTCATCTCAAACACCCTCCATTAACTGCTCCACCTTTTATCTGTCTCACCCAGGGCAGCTGCTATGACCCTGCGAACAGTGCTGTTGTCTCTACAAGCTCTTCTTGCTGCAGCAGAACCAGATGATCCACAGGATGCAGTAGTAGCAAATCAGGTGGAAAAGATGTTTTGAAACATGCAGTCCGCCTCCGTGCTTATTTTTAAATTATTTTTGCTATTTCACAATACCAAACTTTCTCTCTGCCTCCTCAGTATAAGCAGAACCCAGAAATGTTCAAACAGACTGCAAGGCTGTGGTCTCACGTCTATGCAGGTGCTCCCGTCTCAAGTCCTGACTACACGGGCAAAATAGACAAACTCTGTGCAATGGGCTTCGATAAGGTCAGAACCACTTTTTATTTCAGTTTCAACATTACATTTATTTATTGATTGAAGCATTTAAATATTAAATTAGATTTGTTGGTTGCTACCTTATTTGAAAGCACGCTTGTCTGAGCGGACAGGGGTTGTACTGTCTCACTGTAGTAAATGCTTTTGTAGATGCTGTAGTAAATTTACTTTAGTGCATTTTTTAAAAAACAATTACCATGGAAATAATTAATTTAATTTGTTTTTCCCAAAAAGATGCTAAAAGAGTTGATAGATTTGATGTTCATGATTAAATGCACCTTTTTTAACCTGATCTTGCAAATGAAGGACTGACCACAGTATTTTTTTAATTTCATTTCCCTTTTGTATACAGAATGCAGTAATAGCAGCCTTGTCTTCAAAATCCTGGGACGTGGAAACTGCGACAGAGCTGCTGCTCAGCAACTGAAAGGCAGCCAGGTGTGAGGATCCCAGACTCCCCTCATCATAATATCAGCTCCTCCCCGGCATCCATTCCACCATTGCCTTCTGTTACACTGACAACTCCCCATTCACCACAGCAGTCTGAGCCTTCTTTTATGACACTTTTTGTTTGCTACAAACTTCACTCCGGTCTCACCACTGTCGCCAAATAGCACACCACCCTGCTGCCTGTCTGGCCATCTGTCTTTTTTCCCACTAAAAATGTGTATCCTTGTGATCGGCCACCAAAACGTTCATCACATCGTGTCTTCCATGCCATTTATTCATATTGCCTTTGAAAAATATTTCCCCTTCAGATTTTGTTCATTAGTATTACAAATCTAATAACTGCCATTGCCTGGTGGGTTTTCCTGGGTAAAAAGTGAAGGAAATCCTGCACACTGCTCTCAAAGTACGTCATCATTTACTCCCTCCAGTAGCTAGTTTTGTTAGATCATTCTCCTTTATGGACATTTAATGCTATAAATGTCGAGCTGGATTAGATTTACTCGACTATATAGTGTTTTGCAATGAGCAGTGCAATGTTTTTCCATTACCAATTTATCATACAACCTTAATTCCCAAAAAAGTTGGGTCACTGTGGAACAAGTAATAAAAACAGAATACATTAATTTGCAAATCCTTTGTAGTCTAAACTCTGTAGAATACAGAACAAAATAAGATATCTAATACTCAAACTGGGACACATATTTTGCAAATTATTCTGAATTTGATGCATTATGGGGTTTCTTTCATGTTTACACAGTGTCCCAGATTTTTTGGAATCAGGGTTGCCTCGATGACCTGCAGAGAGATTGTAGAATCTGAAAGATCACAAAACCTCCTCAAACATCTGACAGAAGGAAAGCTATCTGTAAATAGATGTGTGTACATTTGAAAATACAATGGGGATATACTTTTTTTCTTACATGGCATTGTAAAACAAATTATTTTAAATATAACTATGCCTAGTTTACAATTATACGGAGAGATATGTTTATATGCTTTTGTGACCCATGAGAAATCCCTGTGAATGGCCTGTTGTGTTTTTTTCCCTTCTTCTTCTTATAGGATAGTTTGGATGGTTTTGAGGTGGTGTCGTATAAGGAACTTATTCATGGTCATGTATTGCTATCCTCGTGAATGGGTGTTGTAAATCCCTCAGTTTGGGGGCAGGGATTATAGCTTTGAATCTAATCAATGTTCTGCTGTGGATGGGGCAGCGGCAGAAGGTATTTTAGCCACATAAATGCAAATTCTGTTTTCAGTGGATAAAATATGTTTTACTGCTGCCTTGTCAACAGCAGTAATAATAAGCAATTGCTTCATCAAACTGGGGGCCCGCCGACAACCATCAACTGAAGGTTATACAGTGACTGAGTATAAGTACTTTGCACAACCCGACTTGAAAATCTGAACTATCCTGAGTGTTATTTAGGGATGGCACAGCCAAACTCCTGGCCCTAATGGAGCAGGAGGTGAAAGCCCAGCTCAGGCCCCTGAAGGTCATTACATGCCACCTTTTCTTGTGTCTTTTCTTCTCCTTGCATGTTCTACGCTGCCTTTTATTTTGTTTGGCCAAATGATGTGGTGATGGGGGTGTCTGTACGGTTCGACATCCCTTCAGACTTTTGGAACTCGCAAGACTCTTTCTAACTTGTGGAAAGAGACACCTGGAAGCTTTGCTTGGCGCGCCGCTGAGGCAGACAGTTTGGCACGACATCTGTAGGGAACCAAAGCCTTTTTTTAGTATGTTGCTGGAAAATTGAACGGATTCCACAGGAAATACACCTCAAGAAGAAATGAGTGAATGTCATTATGGGTTTTGAGATTGAAATGCTGTGGTTTTGTTTTTAACAAATTTCAGTGCAATCATGTTCAACCGTAGGCATGTTACTGTCAGCCACGGATTAAAGCATCTGCTCGCCCTCTCAGTCCTGATGTTGATCATTAAGAGGCCGAGCTTTATCGCAAATCCCCAATCCAATCCAGCAGTACTCAATCAAATGTTGGGCCATATTTACAGGTGTATGGGTCATATCCTGTATTTCCAAACATGCTTTACTACACAGCCAAATAAAATGTTCATTGAGGTTGAATGATGTCTTTAGGAGTAGTAAAAGAGGCTGGAACTCCTCTGAAGCAGATCGCAGGCCTGCACAGTGTTTTCATTTGAGGTACATGGACTGTAAAGAAATGCTTTGCATCTAGAGACGTGGGGTGTTGAAGAATCCTCACACATGGCCTTTCTTTTAAAAAGAAACTTATCTTCCTTTTGCTTGCCCTCCAGCTCAGTCCCTACCAACACAGTGGCGTATTAAAGTACTACAAGGAGCTATTAGTGCTCCCTCTCCAATGACGGTGAACACTTTCCAGCCAGAGCCAAAAAAAGAACAAAGGTTCATTGTCAGACGTAGAAGGAACGCACCATCTCCTTTAGTTGTAATTACTCCAGTTATTGATAAAGAGCTGCCTCGTTATCACTAGAGTGCACCATTGATGGCTGGATCTATATTTTGTAAGAAAAAGAAAGGACAAAAAAAGGAAAAGAGGCCCCTCCTCCCCGTCTTCCTGGTGTTCTCACTATGTACAATATTGCACGATGAAGAAGCATAGAAAAAGGGGCTGTTGCATCTCAGTTTCTCCATTTGGATTGAGACTTATTTTCCTCTTTTGTTTCCTTGGAAGCGAGCATCAGCAGTATAAAAAGCATGGTTATTTATTGTGACAGTGTCATGTTTCTTTGATTAAAAAAAAGTGGAAAATTATATTTGCCTTTGACTTATGTGTTCTGAAAGCTGCATTTCGTAAACATAGTGATCAAGACAAGTGCACCGCATGGTAACATCTAAAAGCATTTATTTTCTGGAAAAAAAAACAACTTTAATATGACCATGGGAATAGGCATACTTTAACTACATCAAAAAATAAGTAATCACAACCTGCAAGGTTTCCACTCACTCGGTGCTTAAAGGCAGGTTTTAATCTGCAAAATAAACAATAGTACAAAAATTATTTAATTGTAAAAGATGGAACAAAAACCTCGACACATACTTCTATAGGAATATATCATTTATGCATTCCAAAGTGAAGTACTGTTATACTTCAGCAGTAAAAAACACAAAACAGTATTTCAAACCCAGCTTGATTTTAGAGCCTCTGATCAGTCAAGGATGAGGCTTAGAGCACAGTATCCAGATATGTTTTGACTGATTAAAGTCATCTCTTAACACCCTGGAAATGAATCAATAGGCCTTTAAAGTCATTACAGGTGGCAGTTATGAAGCCAAATTTTCTACCTGGCCTTGTGCTATAACCAAGCTCAAGCACCCTCACATACTATAGGTAGAAACCTAAGCTTACCAAAGTTTATAAAAATTTTGGTGTTGGTGCATCTGTAAAATGCACAAATCCTATGCCATCATGTGCCAATATTTCAGCTGCAACTTTAACTGATATATATAAAGTATAACTGTAAAGTTGCACATGGCTATTTACAAAATACAACTGCAAGTAAAACTGGTGAGCTCAAAGTAAAAATATTGTGCAACGGACACAAGGAGGAAGAGGTCAGGAGACGTACAGTAGGATTTTTCCCAGGGAATTTAATAAGCAACAATCATAACCAGATTAAAACGTTTGTAAAATGTCCATCCTGTTTTTTTTTTCTTAAAAATGGCTCCACAAAAGAAGCAAAGAGCAACAAACACAAAGGAAAAAATAACATGTTTTTTGAGTAAGACCTACATACAATGAGCATCAAATCATGACTAACAGGTATTTAAAACCTTCTAGGATGTCAGTGGTTTGTGTCTGCATGTATATGTGTGTGTGTGTGTGTGTACATGTGTTTTAAGAAAGGTCCATAATGTGTCCAGGAAAGCTTTAGAGTCAGAGGAGCGTGTACGCAGGGTCAGGGAGGTTCTCTACAGTCTCGATTTCACCTTCACTGATTTCCTCTTTACCTGAAAGACAAAGTTTGGACTCATGTCAACAAGTCGTCTCTTAACTCTTTTACAGTGAAACACAAAACTATCATCACACATTGATGGGTCTATCAACGTATTGTTGCTTGCACATAAAGATTTAGAACATGGTTGAGTTCCTTAAAAGTAGTTTGTTGTTGCAGACGTCTTGAAAAAAAAGAAAAAATTGAAACACTATTACTATATAACTCTTTAAAACTAACTAATTTACCTATACTCATTGCAGCTATAATATCTTGCAGTTACAGAACATAAGAGCAATGAACACTGAACCTCCTATAGATCTTCCTGTGCTCACTGATTATATCTGGCAACTATAGCGCTGTGGCCAGATAACATCAGGGAACAGTTAAGGTGTGTTCAGACCAAACTTTTTCATGCAATTTGTTAACATAAAAAAAAAAAATCAAGTTGGGTGGGGGGGGGGATGGGGGCTATGGTTGACTGACATGGAACTGGACTTAACCAACTCACTGCCAGCCCACTATGAGGCTCTCCCTGCCTGCCAGAAGGACCTCTTGCTGACTTGGTATCTCCCTGCTTGCACGTGTTGGTCCAGGCTGCACAGCTGCTCTGTCCCTGTATGAGGGGGGGGCTCTCTCTGTCCATCCTGCCACACATAACACCCTCTGGGCTGGACTCCAGCTCTATCTCAGTGTTGCACTCGCTGCCCAGGAGGAGGGCCAGTATCCCTACTGCTCTCCCTGTCTCATCTCCAAGCTCCCACTCTCTCACTTTCTCATTCTCTCTGCTCACCAACGACAACCTGAATTGAAAAAGTTGACATCTTAAGGATGATGTGCAGTCTCAGGATTAAGTTAATTGATTCAACACAAACTGGGGCAGCAAAGATAAACTCTCAAGCCTTTTCTTCCTCAATTTTATTTTTCATCATTGCTGATTAGCTAAGCCACAAGGGTAAATTTCATACGCTGCACCTTTGCTCCAGTCTCACCTCTGTAAGTCAATCTGTCTCTTCGTCCCTTCGTCATTCTGCTGCTGCTGTTTTGACATCTTGATGTTGATTGACTCCGTTGACGAGTTGGGGTCAGCTGCTCTCTTCCTTCCCCTGCCAGCCCCGCCCCCTGTCTGCGCCGCTGCGCCCTCTTTTTCAGCCCCTGCAGGAGTAGCAGTTGCTGTCTTGGGCGGACGGCCACGTCGTTTGACGGGTGAGGATTCTGTCTCTGCGTCGGTGGTCACATTCTGACTTGGTTCTTCTTGAGAGAGCTAGAGAGGAGAGATAATGTTGTCAAAATAATACTTCTTAAAGTTGCTGTGTGTGGTTTCAGCTGATGTTGGTTTGTCCCCTCTTACCTTCTTCACCTCGTCATTCTTGATGACTGGGTTCTCATTGTTTTCCTGCGCTCGGCTCTCTGATGACTCAGTGGCAGCGATGCTGTTACTGCAAGACGTGTCAAAAGGCTAAAGTTAGCACTGCATAAAGGGGCGAGTCCACAGGTGAACCGGGGTTTTTAACTTGTGGATATTACCAAGAAATACCCAGAGTTTGTTATTCAAACAAACTATTTTTATATATTTTTTGTGTTTTAAGTTTTCTTCATAGTTCTGTCCAGACAATTAAATTAGATGTGCACTCATAATATACGCTCTAATTTGCATATTTTTCCTAGTCATAAATCTGATCACTGGATATGGTAAATTTACATTTATTTTTCTTAAATTTTGTTGACATATAAGATTGTGATTGCCCTAGAAATCAAGGTATTAATGTTATTTAGACAAACCCATCAGTAAAAGGATTTTTCCCCCTATTTGTAAACATAATATCGAAACTAATTCATAGTGACAACAATTAAAAAAAAAACATGTTAAACGCAGTACTGTGCAGGAGGGTAGGAGCTGATGATGAAACAAAACTTTTAATAGGATAAATCTACAACACAGCGCACAATATACGCCTAAATATTTGTTTTTAAAGGTTTTCCTTCCACCACTCTGTAGAAAGACATGGTACGGGAGAATAATAGCCCAAAACCTTAAAAATGTATCGTATATAAAAATGTAGTGCAAAAAATATGTTTTGTGCATGTGTCAATGATTGTGTGTGTGTGTGTGTGTACCTGTTTTTGTTGGTGGTTGAGGAGCTCAGTGGGGAGGAGTTGGTGCTGGTGTTGCTGGCTGTGTCTGAGGCTGTGGTGGTTTTGGTGAAGATCCTTCTTCCAGGTACTGTCAGAGGCTTGTTCACAGCTCCCAGCACTGGAGCTGGTTTGGGCTGCAGGAAGAGGGTGGAGTGGTGGGTGCGGTTAATGATTTTTGCTTATAAGCCTTTATTACTTTAGATCCTTGATGAGTATGTTGTGTGTAAAGAGTAATCAGCGATTAGGCTTTAATATATCATGCATGGTGATCTGGGCCCTATGCACTTTAAAGTAACTTGATAAAGTATTAGACTTAAACTTCCTTCCTATAGCCTATGCTCCTGACAATAATTACTGGCAATGTAATCTCTATCAACAGATAAAGATTTTGGTATCTAAGGTGCTAAACCAATTGCCTAATTTTTGTCCATGTCACGGAGGTTAAACCATCATCAGACTGATAGATGGTTCTTCTGAGATTGTCTTACATGTGGATTGCTCAGCATATTGCCACACATTAAGGGGAGTTGTGTTTGCAGCGGAAATAAAAGAATTTACCTTTCCAGTGAGCAGCATTTGTCTCATCTCTGCCGTCAGATACTCTTTATCATTTTTGAAGTCCTGTTGAAAGAAATTATAGCAAAAACTTTGATTAACATAAACTTGATTAAAATCCTTTTCACAAACAATATAAAAATGTTTAAGATGACAGGAAAATGTATTATTTGTGACAAATGTTGTAAATTTATGATAGGTGTTTTGTGTGAACCAAAGCTTTATTAAATTTGAATTACTGTTTACAATGTCTACATTTTGAAGTCACTATTTTGTCTTTTCCTTTTTCCTGATGTATACCAAACATTTTTGTATATTACACTATATTAAATGAAATAAAGCAGTAAATACATTTAAAACGTATATATGCTATCACATACATATACTCAGT
This sequence comes from Hypoplectrus providencianus, assembly GCA_028566105.1. Classification (NCBI taxonomy): domain Eukaryota; kingdom Metazoa; phylum Chordata; class Actinopteri; order Perciformes; family Serranidae; genus Hypoplectrus; species Hypoplectrus providencianus. Next base: position 25,426,778 of record JAOWBC010001255.1, on the reverse strand, counting down.
ACACATTACAAAATAGAATTAAATGATTCTTGTAAGTAGTAAATCATTGTTTGTTTTTCAGGCCTCCAAGGATAAATACATTATGTGTGTGTGTGTATATATTGCCTTGTCTTGTACGATGAAGAACTTGGTGGGTAGGACAGGGTCTTTAGGGGAGTCCAGGTGACATGCAGTGCTCTTGTTGGCGATTACGAAGAGAGCGACGTCACAGACAATGTACAGCTTCTGTAAACAACAAAACCATGAAACACGCTGTTAGTTTTGTTAAATAATCAGGCAACGCAAAGTGTTTTTGGCTCAATGGTTTATTTCCTTGTCTTCTCATGGAAATTAACTCCCCATAATACCAAACTATTAATTTAACCCATTAAGAACCTAGTCTGCCTCAAAAACAACCTCTCAAACCTCTGAAGCATAGTTTCAAAACAATGATGCACAGAGAGTCAACATTTTCGAAATAATTTATTTCCCTGCCAGCTCTGCTTTTGCCCTAAATGTATTATTTATAAATCTATAAACATCATAAAAAATACACTAATTATCAAATTTCTCAGCCTCTATAGCACATGAAAGCTTAAACCATTGGCTTTCATGGTCAACTACTGCCTTTGACCCAAAAGTGCATTTTAAAATCATCAATAAACAATAAGAACAAACAGTCTTACACTGTGTGGCAGAGAAAAAACAAAACAACAAAAAAGGGGGCACCCAGATTTTTAATAAAACAAACTCTCAGAAATAGTGTAATTTTTCAGTGTGGAAGTACTTTTATTTTGCTTTTCCACATGTGAACTTCAGTGAACGCTTCAGTGCATTTTAATAGTTATGCGTCTTAAAAAAGAAAAGAATCCCGGAGTACCCGTGGGGAGAACATGCAAACTCCACACAGAAGAGCTGCAGGCTGGAATCGATACAGCGACCCTTTTGCTTTGAGGCAAGAGTGCTAACCACGACACCAGCTCCACATTTCAAAAATGATAAAAAAATTTGTCAAGTCATAGTGGTTGCAGATGTCCCCATACACACTTAACCATTTTTAAACCTTGAAAATCATTGCAATAAAGGTAATTCTACACTGAGTAAGCCTGTCTATATATTAATTTTGTGTGTGTGTGTGTGTGTGTGTGTACCTCATTGGCCTTTGCATCTTCAGGACACTGTGCATCCTTTGTCTGTTTGATGTTCTCTACCATCTTCCTTAGAAAGGCATGACTGTTGTTCTCATTCTTTGTCATCAGCACTTCCAGCATGAACCAAAGGCACCTACACACGAGCACAATCAACATGCGATGTCAGTTTCAGTCATCACCACATGCATCTTTAAGCAAGAGTATAAAATGTTATTAAAATGAGTAAAATAAGGATTCAAAATTACCAACATATTCTCTTCACTCTGTCATCAGATTAAGGGACAGTTTACACACAAATTACAAGAAAGTATGTCAGCACTCACTCTTTGATGTCTTTGAGCTGCTCATATTCATGAGGTTTTGTGAAGTCTGGGTCATGGGCCAGCAGGTGGATCATATAGGGAACAACATACTCAGGAAGGAGGGACACAAGTTTTTCTGTGGGAATGACAGACAAAAATAAACTATAACTTGAAACTACATATGTTTCAATCCATCTTTTTGATGCATTTGAATTTTCAGATACTGCAAATAACTTAATGTGGTGACATGTTGGAAACACCCAAAAATTAAAAAAAAATTAAAAAATAGCACCAAAAGTAGGACCATCGCAATAGCCAGAAATTAGTCTCTATTTCTCAGTTACAATAAAGCTCCTGGATTAACCTGATACTGTAAAAAAAAAAAAAATTTGTCTGTACAACTTGAAAGCCAGAAACATGGTTGGATGAAACATGGCCATAATTAGCATTTTTTTTGCAGATTTAATGGAGGTTTCATTTAAATTAAATGATTTTGGATTAAAACTAGGCTTATGTTCTCTTTGATACTCTAAACTGCTCTTCAATGCAGATCACATGAAAAAACTACACTTTCCATATTAACACCAACAGCAGTGTGTAATCATGACAGACACAAAGATTCAGCTTGAAAGCGTCCAAAGGTTGAACACTGACCCTGAGCGAGGGGGTTTTGTTTGATGTACTCTCTGCGGACGGAGATGTTTTTGAGGAGGCACTGTCGGGCGTGGGCGCGGCGCTCCTTCACCGGATCCTTGGCACACAGGGCGAAGACGGCGAGGTACTCCAGGGGCAGCAGCAGTTTGACAAGAGCCAGGTGCAACTTCTGAGCAAAGATCTGACGAACCTGGTAGCACTCGTCCTGCACATAGAAAAGAATAGATTTAAACTCAATCACACAGGAGAGTAAAACAGATTATTAGTACCAACTGTCAATGCTGTTATTGATAGAATATACTGGGTCATAATCAGTTCAAGTACACAACAGTACACTGTGCATGTTACAAAAGGCCTTTTCTCAGCAGACTTGTGATGGTAGGAAGAGTTCAGGTGTCGAAGACATAAATAACAGCTTTAACCTGACACCTGTGCTTCCCCTACTGTGACAAGTGACACATAAAGCAGAGAAGCAGAGGTGACACTGACGTTGATAACGAGGCCGCAGAGCTGAAACTGTTCAGGTGTGATGATGTCATGGTAACACGGCTCCTGGGCCAGCTTCATAATGGCTCCACCTGCAGCCAGCCTCAGACGGGACATGTCGGACTTGCTGTGTGGAGGAAGAAATAACAAAAAAAAAAGACAATTAACAACTTGCAAACATATTGCTCAAGTGTTTTCCTGAGTGGATAATTATTTTTATTTATTTACCACCACTACATCCTTATCCTCTCACAGTTCCACTGTGACTTGGGCAGGAAACATGACGTAATTCTTTTGTTTTGATTATATCCAGTGGTCAAAATAGGCAGGAATGGCACTTTTTTACTCTTTGGCTTAGCTTGATTTTTTCTTTCTTTTATCAAAAACTACTGGTAGGCTTTTCTGCACTCTCTATGAAAGGCTCTCAGTCTGATTTATAATGGCTATAAATAAACTATTTTTCCGTTTTCATTATCTTGATTTCATGAAATATCAGTTACATGACTCAAACAATTTAGTACAATAATTAAGAATATTTTGTAAAGAAAGCTTCTTTCAAATTATTAGTTGTTTCATTTTAAAGCCTTTTCACCTCTGAAATAAAGTAGATGTGTCATTTGTGTATATATATGCCCCAAATAAACCCTCAATTTGCAATGATATTGTACTACAAACAACAAAATCAACAATGTCTAAAAAGTTTTACATGATCACTTGTTAAACTGCCACCTGCTTGATAACTCAGCATTGCTTCCGCAGCCTCAAACATTAAGAATTTGGTAACATAGTCTGTATGCAACCAGTCAGACTGTGCAGATGTGACATGTTGTGGCAAAGAGTGTGTTAATCACAGTAAAGACGTATTGCAAATCCAATGTCGTGGCAGAACACAACACCAGTGAAAGAGTCAAAACTGTGACTTTCAAGCCCTGAGTTACCTGATCTTCTTCTGCTCTGTGAGGTCTCCCTCGCTGACCAGCATGGCCGACAGCAGGCGCAGGGTGGAGTTTGCTGACTTGGATTGGTTGTTCTTCATTCCTAGTAACCAGCGCACAAGCAACTTGATGGCCTGCACCTGGGAGAAACAGACATTCAAAAATTTTATTTTAAATCAGATCTAAATTTCTTACAATAACGTCTGAAGTAAAAATGCTAAATAAAATTGGACTAAAACTTAAATAAATGCCAGAGCTATGTTCGCATCTTACCTTAGCGAGGACCTCAGGTGAAACCTCCTCATCAGTGGTCCACAGCTTCCCATTTTTGTTTCCCACCGACTGCAGACATCAAAGCACACCAATCAATGTTCTCACTCTTTTCATGACTGGATTATTAAATAAAAAATATGACTGTTTTATAAATTGAAAAAAGACTTAAAAAAATATGTATGAAAGGGTTATGTGTGCAAATGCTTCAGTATACTGTTTTAATCTCTACACACCCTGTCATTCATAAGCAGGTCTTTGACAATGAAGTTGGCCACGATGGACTTCATCGGTGAAGCAAACTGATCTGGAGCCAACATGGAGATGTGACCCAGGGACACGAGGGGTGTGATGAGCTGCTCTGGGACGTCCGCATTCAGACTACGTGACAGGGGCTACGGCAGAAAACAGAGTGAGTGAATTCAAATAAAGAAATCTTGGTTCAAGGAAAAAATTAAATGAACACAAAAAACAGAAAACACAACAGATATGTGTGACAGGAGTGAATCAATTCCCATTCAACAAATAAATGTTTTTCTATAGGAGTAAGTATGATTGCAAATAAACACTGAATGAGATGTTTTACTAAATTTAATTAAATGTAATTTAATAAATTAAATTAATCAAATAAAATAGATTCTGACAAACTGGGGACGTATATGGACATTTACATATTTGCGATATGTGTAGTATGATTATGATGATTAAAGAGACAAGGACATTATTTAAAATGCAATAAATACAAATATGTCAAAGCCTTCTTGTCGATTTGTAACACAAAATGCATTCCTGCAAATTATTAACTTATGGTGGTTCCCTACCTCAAATATTTGTGCCAGCTGCACTTCTTTGTTGTTAAAGATGGCGTGGATACAGTGGACGGCCTGCTTGGCCTGGTGAGGTGTTCCCCGCTTGGCTTTCTGATGTAGGACAGGAATCAAAGTCCTGAGGAACGCAGAGGAAGAGACATCAGGAGGAGGTACCCAACACATTTTGCACACCCCCTGTTTTATAATGTAAAACACTCTTACGATCTTATCTGTTGTAGCTCTGTCTCGATCTTCTGCCCAGTGTTTCTGAATATCTGAATGGCTGCCTCTGCCACTTTTTCATCCTCCATCTTCAAACATTGTAGCAGAGACTCATATGTTTCTGCTGAGTGGAACGCTGTGGGGTGGGTGAATGACAGCACCTAGAAGCAATTAAGAGAGTAAGAAATATTTACTTTTCCAACATTCATTTGTAGCATCATGCATAATCCAGCCTCAAAAGACAAAAAATAATAATGTTAAAAGCCTGAAAAAAACATGACATCTTTAAACTTATTTGTCTTATTTTGCTCTACCAAAAAGTTTGAATGCTGTAAAGATTAGTTTACAACAGGGACTGTGGGCCTCTCCACAAACAAAGGTGCCTCCTTACCCCCACATGGCTTACTTGCTTCTTAGCTCAATTGCAGGGTGCCTATGAAATGATGAGTGTTATCTGAGACCACAGGCACTCAACAGTTGAGCCAAGATAGCCTTGTACAAATACATAAAAAGGGTCCTGAGGCATTTGGGAGTTTCTGATACTGGGAAAATTCATAAAGCAGTAAAACACCTTCCCAAACTCTCTTTGATCCCTCTCTTTAACTTAAATACACAGTTGAGCAAAAAAATCGCCTGGCTCTCATTTTGAAAACAACTGATTTACAATGACGTTTGGCAAAAAAAGAGGAAACTCTAATTTAAAAGGCTGAAAACAGAGAGCAGTAGAATCCGTTCACAGTTTCAATCTGCATTGATTATAAAATAGTTATTTTTCTGTCTAGTATGGACAAACTGTTTCTGATCTCAAGGTAAGTACCTTGAGGAGCTCCAGGCCAGAGCGGATGGCTGTATCAGGGGTGACGCCCTCCTCATCGTCGTCAGCTGTGCCTTCAATTGACTTGTTCAGCAGCTTCACCAGAGCACTACAAGACAAAAGTATAAATAAATGATTAACTCACATTTGTTAAGATAATTTAAATGTATGTAATATGACAATGTCAAACAGTTCTGGATATCTGGGGACAAAATAACAGCAAATATTAGACAAGACAGAAATTGTTGCACTGCCTAACTTCAGCACTAGAAGTCATTGAGTTTGAGTGTTTCCTCTGTCATGGTGTTTTTCCATAAAGCAGAAAGGGTTAACCCTGCTCCCCGTCTGAGGCATGCAGTTGCACCTCACCACCACCAGGTGTCTCAGTGAATGAGGAAAGCCTGTTCACGGTATTACACAATGACAGAGTGCATGAAGCTCATATCAGAGACGGGAGAGCTGCTCTGTCAGATGACAATGTACAAAAACACACTTAGGTCTTACAGATCTAACAGACTCACAAACTAAAATGTACTCTAATCTACATTATTGGTATTATAATTAATCATAGTGTACTATTTTTGAACTGTTGTGAACCTGCCACACTCTTTGTTGAACATGTCAGGGATTTTTCTGACCTGATGGCCTCAGAGTCGATGTGGACGGGGGCAATACGCTCCAACAGGAACTTAACCATCTCCAGGAATGGGTTGGTGGGCTGTTTCGGGAATGTCAACTTCCGAGTGATCTCCCTCTGCATAAGGTACACACAGTACACATTTAATAAAACCATTCAAGGATTTGTGCTGATTCAAATCTGCATTTAGGTCAAAGTTTGTACACTGAATAAAGGACAACCTACAAACTATTCTTAAAAACCCTGGGCTCATTATACTTATATTGCATAGTACATCAATTTTGGGGTGACATTTCCTGCTAATCTTGATAAAATTATCAATTTAGAGTATTAGAGTATCTATCACAGTATACTCCTTTCTCCAAGTGCCCCACACACACACAC
>JAOWBC010001255.1:25401418-25416063 GCA_028566105.1 Hypoplectrus providencianus | reverse complement strand
AAATTCCTACTCTGGTTCCATGGCATTACCAAACCTAGACAATGCCAACAAGGGGGTCTTTTCATCAAAATCTTTTTATATAATCATATTTATGATATATGATTGATATCCCAATCCTTTATACAAGTCTTTCCTGATTTAACTAATCACTTTGTGTGTGTGTGTGTCTGTATCTTACCGTCCCAAGAAGCACTGCCACAGCGGTCTGTTCTGTGACGCCAGCTCTGAATCTTTGGCCCCAAACAACTTTGCTAGCAACCGCACGACAGCTAGACGCTCCTCGCCATCATTGCTCTGCGAACAGACAGCACATGTAAAATACAAGTGGGGGTGGGGGTTTTAGATTGACAATAGGTTTCTAAGGTTTCAAACTGTAACATGTTATTATCATTTTCAAACTGAAACACATTCCTGTTTGTTTACAGTCCAGGAAACACACAGAAGCACCTAGATTGCACTAAAACATGCAGACTAGGCTGGCTAGCAACTCCGCTTGTAGGTGTCAATGTGACCATGAATGTGCATCTGTCTATGTGTAGGTCCTGTTACTGACTGCCAACCAGTTCTGGGTGCACTTCGACTCAGCACTGATTTGCATCAGCCAATGGATGGATTTATTGTCACACAGGTCTGTGACACTCATTACCATTTAGTCTTAGCTGTATGGCAAAGGCCACTTTTAAAATACAATTTTTTAAGTCCTTCCATATGCTCTTTAAAGGTTAATTAATTAATTAATGGGTAAAGGTTGTTTCACCAAAAAAAAGAAAGTATTTTCTTGCATTATCTAACACTGCTGTGAGAGGAAACTGAGTCAAGGTGACATGCAGAGTGCTTAAGATTTCAAATCTGGCACAAATATGTCCATTAACTTCATTGAATTCAAGAGCTTCCAATTATAAAAAAAAAAAAAAAAAACACCACTTCAGGCTTTTTTTCCTCCTCAACGTCTATAGACTTGCTTCTGCTATACATAAGAAAGCTGCTGCATTTAGTTTGTTAGACTGGTGTAGTGAGTCTGTGTTGTGCTGTGCTGACCTTAAGTTTGAACTCCAGCTGTGGCATGACAGAGGTAAGCAGCATAGGGTCGATGGCAAACAGTTCCTGGATGAGGTCAAAGACGTGCTCAGATAGGTCACTGACTGATGACTTGCCCATCACTAAAACCTGATTGAAGAACTGAGAAAAAGCAAAAGAACATGATAAGATGAATAATTCTGAGAAAAAGATGTTGTGTGATTTAACAGCGGTTAAGTGGAAACTAATAAGTGAGGCTGCTACTCACGTTAGCAATGCATGTCTCAATGGTCTGGACGGTCCTCTTCAGCAGAGTCTTTGCAAGGTCGTACGCTTGCTTGTTCAGATTCTATTCCAAAGACAATAATATACTGATTAGTTGAAGATTTATTATAAAATACTGAACAGGTAAACCCTGGATTATTTGTGCGGCAAACATTTTTTGCCTGTATTTCCATCTTTTACATAATTTTACTTGACAACTAGCCATTTGATTGTGTTTGTGTCTGTGTGTGACCTTGTGTGCAGGGATGAGGTTGATGAGGATGGTGTCCAGCAGCTCTTGTGTGACTCCGTCACCCTCCATGATGATGGAGCTCATCAGGTCCATCATGTGCATCTGCACCTTCTGGTTATGGCTGTTACTGTGGGGGAAGAACACAACATGAAACAACAGGTGTAACATGACATCTGATACACCGCTATATTAAAGAAAAAAAGTAAAGAAGGTAAGCTAAGATATGACAAGATTTGACATCTTGCATAGCAGCATATAACATGGGTCTTACTTGATGACAGAGAAGAGCGTTTTGAAAAGCTGGATGAAGATCTCATTGCAGTCTTCTAGTTCAAAGCATATGTTGTATGACTTCACCCATGCCAGATTCTAATGGAGCACACAGAGACAAGTTAGTTGATCATCAGCAGTTGTTGGAATCACATCTAATAAATCACACATTCAGCCCCTAGTGGTTCCTACATGATGAAACAGCTTACCTCGAGCAGGTAGAAGTATCTGTTGAACTGGGGGCTCTTGGTATCTTCCAGTCCCTTCAGCTGTCTCGTGATGAACAGAAAGATGTCCTGGATACAAGACAGGAAAACAATTGAGTTAATTGTTTGTGTTAGTATTAAGAGCGCTCAAAAAAGAAAATATGTTTCCTGGCAAGTTCTCATCACAGCAAATTCAACCAGATAAAAAAAGTAACAAAGTTAATTAAAAGTGCTTACATTAAAAGACTTGTTAGCTCCAGGTGGAACTTTGATGGGGTAATCCTGCACTGAATTATGATTGTTTGTTTGATTGTTTGATTATTGAAATGGCATTTTTGAGACCAGTACAGATTGTAGAGGAATATTTAATATGTCAGCTAATATATGCATCAATGTGGATTGTGCACCAATTAGACTATGCAGAGGTGCTCAAATTGCTGTTTTTTTGTAAAATATTTAACATCGCTATACATTAAGCCATCTGAAGGAAACAGAAGACAGGCAGCGAAACATACATAAAGCTATAGATACTAATATATATATGATAGGGAAATAGTGGCCAACCAATATATTGGACCTGTTATACTCTTACATAATTATTACATTAAGAGAATAGAAAGACAACGGTTTTAATCAGCTTTTGAAAACTATTCCCTTGAGGACAGAGTTTAATCTCTTCATCAATGATTTATTACAGTTGTCCAGGGTCAGTTCCTGACCTTGAGTTTGTCGTGGGAAGTGTAGGGAGCCTCTGGAGCGTAGATCCTGAAGATGTCAGCCAGGCAGCAGGCCACCAGTAACCTGACGTCTTTATTGGGGTTCCTGAGGAAGAACTCTGAGGCGAGGTGAAGCGCAAGGCCCAGATACTGCTGCTTCTCCTCTTCTGAGTCTTGGTCCATGTCCATGTAGGTTTTCACCACCATCTGTGAAATGGAGCGACAAGGGAGGAGGGTGAGAAGGGAAACATTTTGGGCAGGCCATAATTAAAATGAGTAAAGCATTTTGAATGTTTGACAGCCATGACAGCCCACGCTGCTGCCAACATTACTACAGCTGAATCAAAGGATGACATGCCTTTATACAAGTTTAGATTACACTACTGGAGTGAATATGCTTTGTAATTTTTCAATATTTTAGTTAGCAGCAGACTGGAACCCCAAACAAAGGACACAGTTTGTTAATACTATCTCTTAGTTTTTGACATCGCATGTGGGATTTTATCTTGATTGAGTATGCTTATTGCTGTGGAGCCACTGCCAGCTAACATTGGGCATATATACCTTGGACAAGTTGCCAGACTATGACAGATACAAAAATCCATTCACACTCACATTCACACCTATCTGTAATTTTTAATCACAAGTTAATGTAATCTGCATGTCTTTGGACTGCTGGAGGAAGCCAAAAATCCTGAAGATGCAAAGTCCACACAGAAATAAATACATTATGCCTCTGGAAGGGAAAAAAAGAAAAGAAAAAAAAAACGCCCCTATGTTCCCATTTTACTTCTTTTTAACTTCTTGTTCATTCTAGAGCCTGACAGATATATATGGAGTGACTGATATATATATATATATATATATACATACACACGTTTTTTTTTTTTTTTTTTTTAAGTCAGCCATTCACATTCACACAGTATTATTTTTTGAGTTACTTCTCTTATTCCAATTAGGCCTTTTTTAAGTTATAATTTGTAGAGCTAGCTAACAGTGTAAAACATTGTATTTATGATACTGTATAACAATGTTAAATATAATTCAGCAAGGTTTTATGTTTGAAGAAGTAGTTCTCTGTGTACCTTTGCAGAGTGGCAAGCTCTTACCAATTCTGACCACCACATTGGTTCGTATCACAGCGCTAATTTAGACAATATGGCAGAGTATGGAGCTGTTGTAGCTAATTTAACAGGAAATCACTTGGTTTTTATTTGACAGTGATTTACCAACAGCAAACAGAAAAGGAACATCAAGAAAGTCGGGTATGAATTGTAAAAACTGGCATGTATAGTAGCTCAGACCCTTGGCTTGTGAAAGCCTGTTTGATGGAAAAGGCTACATTTAGTTCATGCAGAGGGTGATACCAGTGAGACTGAACCATATAGTAATTGTACTAGCCGTTAATGAATGCTGAGGGTTAAATGAGCTGAAAGTCATGTAAAGTTTCAGAGCATGAGACATATTATTATTAGAATGACTTACTCTGACTACAAAAATGCGTTAGAGATATTTAAAAAGCTTTTAAGAAGAAAACACACATTTCAAGTGGTAGAGGTTATAAGAGTGTTATAACACCAAAATAAAAAGCAGCAAAATAGCACATCTAAGATCCTAAATACATTTATTCTTGCTCAAAATGATCAAAATTCTCAGGGCTTCAATTCCCTATTTCTTGTTTAAACATTTACCCTGCTGTCTCAAGAGGTTGTATGCACAGCAATCTGATCAAACATCTCAGTTCTTACATATAAGCAGTGAGACGACATGCTTTAAACTACCACTTCCTTTATGAGAGTGTTGAGTGAGTGTGTGGATAAGAGAGCGAGGTAGAGCAGAGCAGTGGAGCTCACGATACAACCCGGCAGTCAGCCGGGGTGGGGGATGGGCCAACAGCTCCAGCAGACTGCAGAACACCACATTCACTCCTACACGCACACACACGCACGCACTCCCACCCTCCATGGTTCTTAGCTGAAAGAGTCGCAGCCCAGCCGGTAAAGCCCTCCACACAAAGTTGAGTGTGGGCCTGTATGCGTCCCTGAATCTTAAATTTATTATCATTTGTTTGGACAGAAATTTGGCTCAGTATGAAGATATTTGTGACATGTTTTCAAATGGCTGCTGATGCAAAGTCCGGGACTCCATAACAACAGTGCTGTTTCTGCTTAATGTTTAACTGAATTCAAGCCACAATTTAACATTTTAATTCATGGAAGCAGCTGTAATAAACTGTAAGAAGACAACCACTTCCTTCCACAGTTAGTCAGTAGTTTGCCTTGCAACCCCTTCATGTCATTCAAACAAGTCAGCCTGGATTATTGAACATTTTAGTATATTGGCACTGCATGAAAAAACACCCAAATCTCCCATTTTACATTGTTCAGGGTTATAAGTTTACCTAACCTGGAAATCAAAACCACAGGCGAAAAGTTGTTGCTTTGGCAATTTTCAAGAATATTTTACTTTTTACACTAAATTCTGACGTTCAGACTTAGGGGACTAACAGACACTTAAACTTATGGATCTGTTACTCTAACTGGTGCATACTGTTATATCATTTTACCGTTACCTGAACAAACAAACCTGACCGACAGAGAAACAGTTGCATTTAAGTCACACCACTGCTGGAGGGAAAAACAAATATTCCTCTCCGCTGACTCTGTATTGAAAAAGGGTACCTTCTTGTCAATTCTGTCTGCAAACAAATAACAAAATAATGGCTAAAAGCTGCTGTGTGGTGAAATGCATAACCAACAGGGTAAATAACCCTGAGCTAAATTCTTTTAAGCTTTAAAACAACAAAAAAGAGTTATTGACAGGACAAAAGTGGGTACAGGTGTTTATAGAAGTGAGGTACTAAGAATGGGAAAACTGTGAGATCTTGACACTCATTTATCTAATGGTTTTAGCAAGCTACAGGCATATTTGTGGGCCTTCATTGCATATTGTGGCACCAACTGTTTTCCCAGTCAGTGGGCAGTTTGGTGGGCATGGTTTTCAGAGTTTGTCGTGTTGTGCTCTGTCTCTATGCAGCATTTTTGTAAACACCTGGTTTGGGCTAAATAAACATACAGTCACTGTAATGTAGCAAGAGGCCTAACATATGAATGAAATGAAGCAGTTGTGTGCAAATTGAGAAGGAAACCAATTTCCAGTTGAGTTTTGTCATTAGTTTGCCATTTTGGAAAGTGACGTCTGTCAGTTAGATAAGACTGATACCATGCTCTAATGTCGTATGGCAACACTGGGCTCCATTCATCGGCAAGTTGACTGAATTTAAACAGAATGAGTGGAAACAGAGGTAGACGAGTACCCTGACACTATCCAAATGTTACAGATTATGCAAATTAATTAATTAAAACAATTCTTTGTTGTTTGTTAAATCCGCTGTGTGATGACAAAACTCAATATTTACATACAGGCATTAGGGTTGGTATAGATCACATCATCTAACTCTCAGCAAGAGCAAGGTATTTCAAAAATGTTGAACTACTCCTTTGGAATGCTTTTTTCCCCCTTGTATATAAAGCTAAGTTTAAACATTGATCACTGATGTTATGTGACAATTTTGTAATCTTTCCTTATATTTCTTTACACAGTGCTTATTTTTTATAAGTAAAAGACAACATGGCTAGTCTGCTGCATCAATGAAAAAAAGTACTCTGCAGCATTGTTTTACCAAAAGCAGCTATTTGAAGTTTGAGCACTAAACTGTGATTTATTTATCACAAGATTAAAGCATTCAGTATTTACTAAGTCTTTAGTGTACTGCTAACACTGAATGATCTTATGAGGTACTTCTACAAGTTCAGCAGCACATATAGCGCAGTGAACTGTTTAAAGGGAAAGACAAGACCAACAACAGTCCCAGTCCCACTGACAAACATACAGTTCAATATATCAACTCCTACTCAACTCAATGCAGACACTCAAGGCACACGGCCAACACGATGCCGTCTAGGGTGAAATGCTTAATACAAAAGAGAGACGTTATAAACCAGCCCATACCAACACGTTGTACTAATCTTAAAGTATAGTTTCTCTTTTTATTCAGTGCCAACATATATTGTCGTAAATACTATGGTAATAATAGAAATATGCTATATGGACTAGTAAGACAAACTACAAAATGACTTATGTCTGTGACTGACAAACTGATAAAACGGAATAACTTGGACATCAACAATACAAAAAAGGTCTCTTCTCGATAATTGCTCTGTTCTGCAGTGCAACACAAATCTCAAATCTATTCCATTAATTGGCTTACTGCACATGGAATTAGCATCTGCCTTTTTAACTCTCAGTACACAGAGTTTAAATGGATCTGTAAACATCTGCCTCAGTCAACAACCTGCCAGTAAGCATGCTTGTCCAGCTTGCCAAGGCCAAGGGCTGTGTGCTTAAAGGCCTCAATATCAGTCTATAAAGAGTCCAAGAATGTCAGATAGCCATTTCAGTATTACTGTAGTAAACACATCAGAGTCACATGATCCCTGTAAACACAGGCATTAAAGCCAACTTTGACAGTGATGAACACCTGATGTTTGGAGGAAGGGGATCAGGATGCAGTGTGAGAAGGCATAACACTGATGTTTGAAGTGGCTTTAATTGACATTTCAATAGTCTGACTCAATCAATGTAAACTCTTTTTAATAGCCTGCCTACTGGGCACCTTTTTCAGTTAAGAGTTCAGCTCCCCTCCCACCTTTGCCTTTGCAAGGATGCCCATCCCTACATGCTGGGCTTAGAGCTGCCATAGACAGTTGTGATTAGTTAAAAGACACACAAACAAGTCAGATATTTTCCAGAACTATGGCGGTAGGTCTGGTTATGCAAGCCTAAGATTTGAACATGGTGACGGATTCAGCAGCTTAAGCCAGAGCACAGTTTTCCCTCAGGTCTTAGCAGAAACCAGAGGTGGCAGAGAGTGATCTGGACCTAATTTTCAGGGATGTGTTTGCTAACACAGTGTGAATCAACTCTGAAAATAGAATACCATCTCAAAGGATTTTGTGATTTATACTAATAATTATAGAAAACTTTATGTGAAATACATTCCCAGTTTAATGCAGAAAATAAAACTTAAGCCAGTGTTTTATTACGCCTTGTTTGAGAAATAGCTTTAGTATGTAATGTTTGGTTTATGTGGACATTTTGGAATCATTCAATGTTTCCAGTCTTAAGAAGGTAAATAAAAGGCTGGTAAACTTGAGATGATTCAATTATATCCTTCTCTACCATGTCAACCTCAAGTTCAACAACATCCTTGTATTGCTATAAAAATTAGATGTGTTTGAGTGTTGTTTACAGCTACAGGGGATTTGAAAAACACAGTGCTACCAGAGAAGCAGGGCCCTTTATGGCTTGATATACAGTAGTTTACAAAGTTAGCAGGGTTTTGGCATTGTGCCAAGGGCTGGACACTGATAAATGGGTTTGGTCTTTGCTGAAAATATATCTTGACAGCAGGAAACCCCATCAACATACCTTTAACCGTTTGACCACCTCATCGTTGCTGATTTTGTCCGTAATCTCCTTCACTCCGGGAGGATAGATGATCTTTCCGTCCCCCGCCGGTTTCTGCTGTTGCGGGAACTCCATGCTTGTTGATGTATGGTCCACACGGTCTTCTACTGGCCTCTATGGGTCAGAAAACAAAAGTTCAACACAACCATGCTACCGCACTTACCAAAACCTCGTTTTAAACACCCTTCTCATTTGCCAATCTTCAATTTTACCCGCTAAAACCGACACTGTCGTAACTGCATATTTAACGACGTTATAATCCAGGAAACTTTTCGGACAGAAAGAGAACACTAAAGCAGTATTGTGCACATTAGCTCACATGCTAAAATACCCCAGCTAAAGATCAGCTCCATATTTTCCGTAAATGTCTCATCATACATGGTATCGTCAGAGAAACAAGCTAAACTGCTGTCCCGATATCATTTCATCTATCTGAGTCGCTTGACTGTAAGAGAACCACTTTAAAACAACACGAGAGCAGCCGGTGTATGTCTACTGTCATACAGGTTATCAAATTAGCTAGCTAGCTAGTTGCAGTGAAAACACCATTGGCTAGCGGTTAGCATTTTGCGGGAAGGAAGTATAGCTAGCAGCGAGCGGCTAGTACATGTTAGCCGCGCTAGCTAACTGGTTAGCCTACTTTGCTAGCTTAGGCCGCAAACTATTGAGGTACCCATCACATCTCCAGCTACAGACAATCACAGAGGAAGTGAAGTATCCTATTATCTCTGCCTAAAATAACCATGCTCGTGGTCAGTTCTAATGGTTTACAACAAATGCAACTACTTTGTGAAGTTTAAAAACCAAGCTAATTTACTTGTTACTGTCTTTTTTCAACTTCAACGCATCGCTCCGCTCTGCCGCTAGTTTACAGGCGAAGAAGGGCTGCTGCTACCGTCGCCCTGAGCCCTCCTCTCTCAACACCAACTTGCCCCCACAGATGATTTCTAACAGACTAACAAATGCAAATTTATCTATTATCAAAAATACAACTACGAATAGAACAGCAGGATATTTGTCACGCGTTTCCTCGTTTGTATTTACCTCTCAAGTGGGCCGTTTTAATTCATTAGTCTGACACAGGTTGGGTTTAGTTTTCGGCACAAAGCTCTCTGTCCGTTCAGCCAGTGCTGTCTGTGTAAAGGCTGGGTGTAGAGCGCCCCCCTCGGTCTCACAGCAGTACTGCAGCACTAGAGACATGGCGGGAGTTGGAAACAAACAGCTCACACACTTAAAACACTTTCTGTCCTTATGCCCAATGTCGGGTTGTATTACCCACTTTTCAACACTTTTTCTAAGTATAATCATTGTGTCGATATATAAGCCACACATGGCATTTTTATTTTCCTTTGTTATAGCATGTATAAGGTAGGTACATAGCAATCAATCGAAAGTAGGCTACTACGACGACTGCATACAATAAGCATTATAATCATTGTCATTATTGCTGTAGCCTGATGGTTGCCAGTTGCCACTGCAATATTTTTCAAAACTCGAGTGATAGTCTTTCAGCAGTTTTTTTTTCTGTTGACATTACCTTTACTGATATTGATTTTGATTATTGAACTATTATTGTAATTATTCGGATACCACTAACACCACAACGTATGGACTATAATTAGTTCTAGTAGAAATAAATTCAGTATGTAAACTTTCTCTGGGGCTGTAAAATATTGAATTGTGGGAGTAGTGACATCTGGTGGTCAACCGCAACGCTAATTAATTTAATTTATGTTACAGACCATCTGCTTCGGTTTATATAAGAAAGGAAATAATGACAATAGGTTTATGGAAAGGAGATGTTAAATAAGTAACGATGATAAAGGTGTCGCAATGTAATAAAGCAAGGCTATTACATACTTTAAATGCATATATCATTTCATCCAAAATCTTTTCAGGGATCTTGTACAGCGCAATTACCCTCCTTTGGAAAAGCAGAATGCTTGGTTTTCTAACTTTTGTAAAAACTGTTACTTGCAAAGTTTTTCGGAAAACGCAAGGGCAAAGTCAAGTCCCACAAGCTCTTATTTTGAAAATACAATTCACATTTCCGGTTTAAACCTTACTGGCGGAATAAGCACGATTCACATTTCACAGTTTTATCTCCACCACTTGGAGTGCTGTAACATATCATAACCTTGAGTTGCTGCACTTTGGTTACACTACCCGAAACTAAAGAAGCACAGAAGCATGTTTTCAGCTCCGGGCCACCCTGTTTGTAGCTCAGCTACTTAGTTAGCTCCGTGTAGCCGCTAATGAGAGCAGCCGGCGGCTTTATCCGGAATGCCTCGGAGAAAGAAAAACGGCCAGAGCCCTGCCAGAGTCCCCGGCGGGCCGCCAGAGGGGGGGAGCCTCGGCCACAACCCGGGATTTGACGGTGCTATGGCGAACAAATTTCCATCCAGCACCTCGCTCTCCAGCTCAGACAAGGAGAAAACCGTCAAAAGCATGCAGGAGATGTTCCCACACCTGGACCCTGAAGTTATATACATCGTGCTGTCCGAGTGTGACTTTAAAGGTAGCCCCAAACACAGAAGAAAGCTGTCCAACCTGCTCTGTGACTCGTGGGAATGCTATCTACTGTAATTTGTCTCATCACTTAGCTGTGTAGCTTGTTAGCAGAGCATTTTGACAGCAGTGTAAGTTATTGCATGACATAACTGTATAGTGAAAGTCCCGTGTATGTCACTGTCAGTGCCAGCAGTCATCTAAAACCGCACTTTGCTTTTCTTGGTTCATAAACACATGCACCCTCTCCCACCTGTTGTGCCTGTTTGGATGGACTATGAGCAGTGTAGGATAAAAATGTTAGGGGATTTTTTTTGCAGCCAGTTTGTGAAAACTATTTACTACAATGATACGGTTGCCACATTAGTTAATAGAAATATGTTATTGCTGTTATCAGTAGTTTATGTAGGCATTATTACTGTGACTGGATCTAATTCAATTACATAATAATGTGTGTATTCTCAATTCAAATAAGAGTATTTTTTTCAAAATCGATTAACACTATTTATTGTATTTCCCTACATTTCAAGGTAAACGTTTGCCTGTTGATTACAGTTTTTAGTGGCACTGTGAGATTTCTTTGTGCATTTTTGCCCTCTGCCCCCCTCAATTTCTGGCACTCCCGAGTCCTGGCATCCTTACTCTAGAATACATATTAATGAACAGATACTGCATGTGTTAAGTTTGCTGTTGAAACTCATGAGGTGATGCTTTAGACGGTAAAGTAAAATAAAACAGAAATAGACCAAACAAAAGTTATCATTGTCTGTACAAAGCAGACACTTGTTAAAAATGAGTCCCAGTCACTCTACTTGTTTTCATAAGGTAGTGGAGTTATTTAAGAGACGGAAACCTAGCAGGGCGGCCAGGTTCTATAATGGCACCTATCCAGAGGCTGCTTGTGTGTTTAACTGCTACACCACCGACTGTGTTGTTGGTTATTCTTGTCACTATCAGAATGTCCGTTTGTGGTGCTGATAGTAGTGCTTTGGTAAGACCCCTTATGCTATTATCTTTTATGCACTTTATTTATTTATTTATTTATTTTTTTTTGAGCTCATCAATGTAATTTTCTATCAAATTGATAGAATGGACTGTTAAAACATTGAATTATGACTTGAAAATTGACGGCATCTTGTTTTACTTGGTGTTTGTGGTTTCTCTGTTTGTGTTTTAGTTGAAAATGCAATGGACTCTTTCTGCGAGCTGTCTGAGGCTGCTGAAGATGCAGTCCCCATACCTTCTCCTGTGTCTGGCTTTGAGCGCACTGCAGCAGCCCTTCTCAGCCCATGCCACCTTTCTGAACCAAGACCGGACCAAGATTTCTCCAAACCATCAGCGCTGTCCTCCTCTCCTCCCTATACCAACCTCCTGACAGCGGAGCTGGACCTGCTGGTGGATCAGGAGCTAGAGATTCTAACCACGCAACAAAGTGTTAAGGAAGAGCACCAAGGCTGCCAGTATTTATCTATTGGTACGTCCCTTTCCTCTTTTCCTCCACCACCAATCCCGCAGCAGGTTCTCCCCGAGCTACTTCAGTCAAGCTTGCAGTCTGGGTCTAGAGGTCCCCCTGGAGTCGGCCCCGAGGAGCATATTTCTGGATCTTCCTCTCCACTCAATCAGCTCAGCACGTGGAAAGATGAGGCAGTTGATGAGCAGCAGCAGTCATTGGTGAATTTCACACATACAGAGACACCGGCAGACAAGCCAAAACCTCCTTTAGACCTTGCAGCTTCAGGACGTCCCTCGGCCTTCCAGGTGTATAAAAAACAAGACGCATCACATACTCCCTCAGAAGAGGCTGGGATCATGCCCTCCAGAGCGATAGTCGGTGGAGCGAGATCTAAGGTGATGAATCAGGAGCTGTTTGGCTACATGCCGTCCTCCTGGAACCTGCAGGCACCAGCGTTTTCACCCCGTGTCCATGGAAACCAGCAGCCAGCTTTTATTACTCCTGTGGCCCAGACGCCTTCTAATTGGCCCGGCCTACCCCGGCATGTCTCTCCATGGCTGATTCAAAACCCAATTAGCCAAGCACCTCTCAAACCCTCTGCTACTATTCCAAAGTCTTGGGCCCTGCCTGCTGCGCCACATCCTCCTCCCCAGCACAGCAGGCTGCGTTTGCAAGGAAAGGTCCTTGTGATGCTACGTGGTGCTCCAGGATCTGGCAAGTCAACTTTGGCAAGGTAGAATGCCTAAATTAGTGCTTTTTCTTAAGGGACACCTTTTTAATTATCAATTAAGTGATAAACCCCTTACTCTAACCCTAACACTAAGTGACATTTTATACGTGTTTCATATTATATTTTACGCATAACACTAAGAAAAAGAACTGATAAACTGTACATGAACCCAAATATTCTACGCAATAACTGTAGAAGGTACAATTTTTTTTATTATTTTGTGAGTTTTCCTGTTATTTTTAGGAACTTTTAATACAATTATCTGTATTATGTTTTTTCATTATTTGTAACAATCATGCAAACTTAATAGGCTTCTTCACTGATGCCTGGCCATTCTTATTTTAGCCCTTTAATTGTTTTAAAAATAACTAACAATTTTCCAAACCTATTCAAATTCAAAAGGTATTACTTCAGTCACTTGTAATATTGAAGTGAATACATTTGCAGCCTGTGTGTATAATGCTTTATAGATGCAAATATCAGAGCAGTGATGAGTTGCTAAATTGTTAGCTAAATAACAAGATCAATGATCTAAATGTAAACTACATCACATGTGTCAGTAGGTAATACAACTTCAAATCAAAATAATGAATCTCTTAAGAGAGCATTGATGAATTTAAAAACTCTAGTAACTGTTGCTCAAGAGTCACATACTTTTACCATGGCAATCACCTGTGTTATATCACATGAATTGTGTATGTGTGTGTGCATGTGCAGAGCCTTGTTAGAGTATAACCCAGGTGGAGTGAAACTCAGCACTGACGACTATTTCACTCGCCATGGAGTGTATCAGTTTGACCCTGCTGCTCTGGGGGAAGCACATGAGTGGAACCATAAACGAGGTAAACAACACAAATGCAGCTCTGATAAGAAGTCAATCATCAGCAACAAGTCAATATGTTTTATCTGTGTTAATGATTTCCATTGTTTCCATTTAAGTGCTCTGTGTTCACTGAACATTGGTTTGTCTCTCTTGTGCCTCTCTGTAGCCAAGGAGGCTTTTGAAAGGGGCTCTAATCCAATCATCATTGACAACACCAACCTGCAGGGCTGGGAGATGAAACCTTATGTTGCTCAGGTCAGTCAACCTTCTCCGTGTGCATAAAGCATGGCAAGGGATCACCCCTGTGGCTTACTGATAATGCTAATGCATACCTCCTTGCAGGGAGGTAGCATTAAGGTGGCTGGACCAAAAATAATGTAAAAATTGCACCAGGAGCTGCAAGGTAACAATGTAGAAATTGGGTTACCTGGAGGACAAGTTTTGTCTGAATGTCATACAGAACCACAGACCACTTCTGATGCTGCCCTGTACTATGACAACAAGCCACCAAAGACATGTAGTTGATGTGTGAAAATGCCAATGAGAAGAGCTCCTTTTTTGTTTGGGCTGATTTCTGTATGAACTCTGCTTTAATGCCTGTTAATCTGCACTTTCTGCCTCTTACCATTTTGGTTTTGATCAAATACAGAGTGGGAATTAATGCAATTTATGAAAAAATCTGTTTTTAGCCATGGGCTAACACAATAAGCACAAATAACTCATGTCATAAACTACAAAAGATGTCCCTGTCTGTTTTAGGCACTGAAACATGGATATAAGGTGCTGTTCCGAGAGCCAGACACTTGGTGGAAGAACAAGCCGAAAGAACTGGAAAGGTGGGAGACGGGGGGGGGGGGGGGGTGTTATCGTAGAAAA